>SADC01000436.1:0-67994 GCA_004194705.1 Ditylenchus dipsaci
CGTTTGACCTTAAGCCGTTTGACCTTAAGCCGTTTGACCTTAAGCCGTTTGACCTAAGCCGTTTGACCCTTAAGCCGTTGACATAAACCGTCTGCACTAGAATTTGCAATTTTTGCATTTCGAATCCGTGCTTTCTCTACTCCGTTTCTTGAAGTCAAGGTTTTTTGATTACATATATTGCTGTCATTTAATTGACCACACATTCGCGACGGTCGTTGATTCTTTTTGGTCATGAATACTTGCTTCGTTGACACGCATTTGGGTAACAATTATAAAAATTTTATATTTTCAACGCAGATGTGTTGTACGTATTAGAACTGGTGCTGCACTAAGAAAAGCTCTGTGGTCATCAAAGGTCAGCCATTGAAATTTGTCAATTTTCGGGCCACGGACGTTTGACCTTAAGCCGCTTCGTTGACACGCATTTGGGCCGCATCCCATACCATGTATACCCCAAAGGGTCAGCCCTTATCCCGTACCATGTACCCCCAAAGGTCAGCCCTTATCCGTACCATGTACCCCCAAAGGTCAGCCCTTATCCCGGACCATGTACCCCAAAGGGGCTTCCTATTGAATTAGGTTGCCTGCCGAAGGCAGGCAGGTAGAAAATCTAGAAAAGTCAAAATTTTCGATGGAAAGTATTCGGAACAACGTCTTTATCGGTTCAGCGTTGAATTAGACAAAGCACGGATTCAAAATGCAAAATTGCAAATTTTTAGGGTTAGACGGCTTTAAGGTCAAACGGCTTTAAGGTTCAAACGGCTTAAGGTCAAACGGCTTAAAGGTCAAACGGCTTAAGGTCAAACGGCTTAAGGTCAAAGGGCTTTAAGGTCAACGGTTTTAAGGTCAAACGTCGCGTACCCAGGCTCATTTATCCACTAAAATAGGAAAGTGACGCCAAATTTCTGGTCTATTTACTCAAAATAGCTATATATCAGCATATAAAGCATGTAATTTTGCATATAATTTTGGTATTAGGATAGACTTTCCAGAAATTTTGCCTCAAAAATTAATGATTTTGATTAAATTTTCAAAAAAATACTCATTTATTATTATTTATATTATTTATTATTTATATCTCATATTTTACCCACCACATACGCCCTCAGTATACGCTCACACATCTTTAAAATCCCGTACCCACACCCGCACCACATTATCGTTCACAACTAATTTTACAGTAGTCAAAAGTGACGAGTAAGGTGGGGGTGCTATAAGAGTGTTGGGGTCTGAGCGCTATTGTGCGCCTCAGCTCATAAAATGATGTAGTGGGTACAGTCGAACCTCGCTATACGTGGCACCCGCTATAATTGCACCCTGGGACAGATTTGGTTGGTTTTGCCTTAAATAAGGCAAACTGGGCATCCCACTATAGTGGCACCTCGATATAGTGGCACTTATTTAATCCCGAGTTATAATTTACTCCCAATATAGTGGCACCTTCAAAGTCAAACAAGAAAACCTGTAAAGCAAATTTTTATGCATTGATTATTCAATTTTTCTTCAAAATTTATTCATTCTCGTTTGATCTTGTTCGCTACTACCTAAATTCACGCTTATAACCCACGGGTTATACGCTGGAGCGGGTTATCTATGGGTGCGGTTATCTATGGAGTGCGAGCTATTTCTGAGTACAATTAATGTCGCAGCACCGGTTACAGCTGCTAGAGGGGGTAACCATGGATTCTGGTTGTAAAAACAGCATTTTGGTCTAAAAACCGTGTTCAGAGGACGACTTTGTTTTTTCTTTCTGCTAACTCCAGAATTTCGGATTCTGGAGGTGAACACCGATTTAGGAGAGTGTAACGAGGTTCCCTTACCCACTTTTAAGCTCAATGGTCTTAAATTAACTAGTTCAATGACAGTTGTTCAAGGGGAAAAAAAGGATGAGAAAAATAAAAAAACAACACAATAATAACTAGACACAAGAAAAAATAAATGTCACTAGGGTAGAGTCGAAGCAGTGAGAAATAAAGAAAAAATACGTCGGAATTTAGGGTAGATTAAAAACTTGGTATTTGAGATTCAATTGACCTGTTTCAGTATTGACCCTCGATATAGGGGCACTTGCAAATTGTTTCGGTCCAGCATCCTTTGCTATAGTGGCACCCAATATAGTGGCAGCTAGCTATAGTGGCACCCTGAGGCCGGTCCTGGGTGCCACTATAGCGAGGTTTGACAGTATATAAGATCATAAATGATGTATGTGGTCTACTTTAGGTCTTCTACTTCAGCATCTGAACTTCTTTGCCATCACTAAAGTGAGTAAACTAACATCCTATCAGCGATATTTCTGCGGAAAGTTGAAAAATTATGGGATTAATGAAGGTACCCGTGGTTAAAATAGTTAAGCAAAATAGCCAGGAGGAGTAGACCAATTAAACAACAAAAAGTGGATGTAAATTCACTAGTTACGAACCCCGACTATGTTTAGGAGATTACCAGAATTCACATGATCACTTCAACACAGAGTCACGATTTTATATTTACAACAAGGAACCAACAATTCGTGATGACGCGTGTTTTTTACAGGTATGCTTTGATATTCTTCACAAAAGCAAAAATTCAGGCTACTTCGTGGGGATCGCTCCTCATCCTTCGGCGAAGTAGACGCGGCAGACTTGTCACGCTGCTCTTGTGCTTCTTCTTTTTCTTAGTATGCGACTTCTTTTTCTTTCGCCATCCTTATCCTCAGAAGCTAGACAGTCGGGTAAAATTGGTGCGCGGAAGGCAAGTCAAAAAACCTACTCTTAGATCCTTTAGAGGCATGCTTCTTCTTTTTTCTTCTCGCCACCTTCGACTTCTTGTCACGCTGCGACTTCTTTTTCTTCGACTTCTTTTGAGGAGGTGCATCGCTTACGTTTGGACGAAGGCTGGGCAATAGGCAACCTACAAATTTTTAAGGAATAAAGGCGACATAAAATCTCCAGACTAACGAAGTGGTATTCGAAGGCGGCACCTCAGGAACACTTGAGCTAGGAACAGCCGATACAGCAGCAACTGGAGAAGACACGGACGGTGGCACATTTGACTCTGGACCCTTTGGTCTGGATATGGCACCAAAGCAGACAACTTCTCAGCAGCAAACGGATTCTTTAGGCGTAGCATCTTCAGCTATCTTCACAGGCTCGATCGAGCAGTCATAGTGCTGCTGGGCTCGTCAGTATTTTTCTTCTGACTTTCAGGCACAGAGTTTATCTAAAACGACAAATACATGGTTTGGACGATAGGATAATATGCAAAAAACAAACCCTTGGAGAAGCGGCAGCAGTTGCCTGCAGAACACCAACGGAAACAGGCATTTCAGTGGAAGAAGGCGATTGAGCATCAGCAGCAACTTTAGTCGAAATATTGCTAACGTGAGAGGAGCCAGTCGAGCAGTAGTTGTGGATTGAGTAGGCTTAGCAGTCATCACAGAACGCGCAGGCTGAGTGTCCATCAGAGATCGTGCAGGCTGAATGGAGCAGGTCGAAGCAGACTTAAGGAGCTGATCCCACAATTTCACCGGATCATGGGCATAATCACCACCAAGAGAAGGAGCAACATACTGAAACCAAATAGAAGTGATGACTCAGTTTAGAAGAGCAAGTTTTTTGTAAGAAACTTTGTGAAGAAGAAATAGGACAGCGCAGCGATAAGAATAATCATCAAAATAGGCACCATTCTTTCTGCTGTACTCACAAATCAAAAGCGGCTGCTGTTGTTTGTTCAAGAGCTGACTTAGGACGCAACTGATTCAAAGAGAGCAAAGACAACGAATAAATTTGATTGTCACTAGAACTAACCGTAACATTTTGAAGTTGCACAAAATATAAATTGTCTTGAAGTGTGACTACTTCAGCATCAATAGGTAAAAGGACAACTGCCGACCATTCTAACTGCCGACCATCCCAACAAAAT
The DNA here is from genome assembly GCA_004194705.1 of Ditylenchus dipsaci. Classification (NCBI taxonomy): domain Eukaryota; kingdom Metazoa; phylum Nematoda; class Chromadorea; order Rhabditida; family Anguinidae; genus Ditylenchus; species Ditylenchus dipsaci. Next base: position 3,901 of record SADC01000436.1, read on the forward strand.
TTACCATTAAAAAGCTAAAATAGCAATTCAAATAGGGACAAAGGGCTTTATAGGGAAAGGAAGGGACAAAATAGAGGATACTTTAGGGGCCTTCAAGGGCGCCCACTGGTTAAAAAAAAAGATGTTGAACATAGTTTTGAATACTTGGTCCTACCGCATAAATAAACTCTGGTATGCATGTTTTTCATGCATCCAGAGTCACTTTCGAGTGATTTGTGTCTAAGGTATGTGGGTGTGCGCATCTCAACTCCAAGTCCCCTGCGTCCCGAAGGGGGCGCAGGGGGCTTGAGAGTTAGAGATGCGCGCACTTACTTACCTTAGACATGATTCCGATAAGTACTCTTGATCATGAGATGCGTATACAGTCTCTTTTTTCGCGGCATATGTTGAAAAACATGGTAAGACAGACTACAAGTAGGCATAACCTCAGAAAAGCTTGGGCAAAAAGTTACTATTCCCTTCCCCCCCTATACAGCCCATTGGTGAGCCATTAGAAGTCTTTTGGTGAGAATTTAATAATTGGTCGGCAGTTGGGATGGTCGGCAGTTGGAGGTCGGCAGTTGGGATGGTCAGCAGTTGGGGTCAGCAGTTGGAATGGTCGGCAGTTGACCCTCGCTCCATCAATATGCTTTTTGCAGTTCCACCCTGTTTCCGCTATAGATTTAATGGGTACGCGAAAGTTTACGCCCCGGACAATTTACGCCCCGGGACTATGCACGCCCAGGACAATTTATGCCCCGGGACAATTCTCGCCCCTGAATAATTCACGTTTACTTACTTTTTTTATTAACTTTTCTATTTATTAACCATCTAAATCATCCAGAATTGGGTAATAAGGGTAGGTACATATCCTGAGGGGTCACCTGCATACTTGGACGGTCGCCGGCGCCGGTGTGCGCCCGGTATGTTTTGGAAGAATTGGGTGCCGGCACCTCTTTTTTTAGTGGTTTTTTATATCTTTTCTTACTTTGAAAATAGCCTTTTTTGGTTGTTTTGAAACTGTGCTTTGTACTGAGTTTTTTTAGCTTTTTTAGCTTTATCACTCAAACAGCTACATTTCCTTTTAAATTCTATATTATTAATTAAGGACCATATTCTTTGCGCGCAGTGGTATGTGCAAAATTGAATTGGCGGGGGACACTTCTCTTTCGTCTATCAGTATACTCTTTCGAGTAATTCGAAACGACTCCAAAGAGTACACTGATAGACGAAAGAGAAGTGTCCCCCGCCAATTCAAATTTTACACATTCCACTGTGCGCAAAAAGCATGGTCCTTCAAAAAAGAGGTAACATTGTAATATAAAATGAAAATAAGTAAAAAAATTTGCCTAGCTACTTCCTCTATGTAAGCTACTCGGCGCCCGTCGCCATTTTTTCGCATTTTTCTCCCCGGAGCCATCTTTTCTGCCATGGCGCCGCAGCCGATTTTTTATGGCTTGTTCACGTTGTTAGAGTTCGAGTTCGGGATTTTGGTTACGACACCTCTGATCCGAACTCGAACTTTATCTCTAACTCTAACTCGAGGATGTTCATGTACCTCGAGTTAGAGTTCGAGTTCGTGGTTAAATTTGAAGGTGTTCATGCATATAACTTGAATGCTCTTGTAGCAAATCCACCAAAACTAACTTTTAGTGGCTTTAGACGGCTTAAAGGTGAGATTATAAGCTATCTAAGCTATATACATGAACATTTTCAAGCTCAATCTCAAACTCTGACTCGATTTACGTGAACACCATCGAGTTAGAGTTCGGGTTTTTGAGTACATGAACACCTCTTACTCGAACTCTAACTCTAATAACGTGAACAAGCCATTACAAAAAAAGCGTCGGCGCCGATTCTCGACGCCACTTTTCAGGAGACCGGCGCCCGGTGATGCGCCCGGCGCCAATTTTTACAGGCGCAGAAAGTATGGTCACCTGTCTCCAAATCCTAAACTTCAGTGAAATCCGTCAAAAAAGGTGTGTAAAACTGCAAAACTACAAATTTCTGAAATAAAAGTTGATGTGATAATAAACCACTTTTATACAGCTTTTTTAACGGATTCGTGTTCAAAATGGTCGATTGCTTGAAAAACTTTAAAAAAATTTAAAAGACACCGTGGATTTCAAATTTTGAAAAATCGAAAATTTGAATGTTTTTTGTCTTGAGTAGAATCCACAGATCACGGTGAGTTCTTACTAAAATAGTGGTTTTAGAAGCAAATCGAATACGCTGAACATGAATTCGACGTGTAATCCAACAGTTTTGCATATAAATGACTGAAAACCTATTCAAAATAAAACATTCCCTTAGGGCAAATTGCCTTTTTAGGGCAAATTTCCCAAAAGGGCAAATTGCCCATATTTTGCTCAAAGGGCAAAAATTGCCTTTGCTTTAATTTAGAAAAAGGCAAAATGCTCATCCCTGCGCTAAAGTCAATAGTTTTCAACTTTAAAATGGCGGTAAAATTTTTTTAAAATGTAATTGATTAAATAACCACGACCATCGCCCACAAACTTCCCCTTTTATTAATAGGAAGATTATTAAAGGAGCATACCAGCGCCTTACACCGCAAATTAAGGCGGGACCAGCAAGTTTTCAAAAAATCGTTCTTGTTTTCACTCGTTTCAACGTAAATCTGATATTCATGACCCTATCCTACTTATAAAAAGTAGGTAGAAAACTTTCGTCGGATCAGGTAGAAATCATGTAGAAGACAGTCATGAGAAAAATGAAATGCTGGTCCCGCCTTATTTGCAGTGTAACGACCTGGTATGCCTTTTAGGGTACGATTACAATGGAGAGGCAAAGTGAGCGTCTTTCTATTTTCAGACCTAATTTTTTCCAATTTTTGAAAGTTTTGGTACTAAATTGCAGCCCTGAATGTCAGCTACCTTTTGGTAATAAAATGTCTAAAAAAACAGAAAATTTTCAGAACTGAACTCAAAAAGGCGCTCACTTTGACATGTTTTCCACCACCAAGTGAGCGCCTTTTCAAGTTTAGATCTAAAAAAATTTAGTTTCTCCAGAATTTCATCACCGAAATGTAGCTGACATTCAATTAGGTACCAAAACTTTGGAAAATTGAAAAAATTGGATCTAAAAATAAAAAGGCGCTCACTTTGCCTCTACATTGTGAACCTAGTCTTAATGGCGGTCATTTTGATTCCAAAGGCCAACCCTAGTGGTAACTTCTTTTCGCATCGCCTATTCTCGAAAGTTCAGGTTCTTATGGGGTTTTTTAATTTACTTTTTGGTAAGTTTACTGACTCTTAGGTGCAAAAAATCATCGAGTAATCGATTGAAACCAATTCCAGCACTGCTTTGCTGTCACAATTGCCTCAATTTTGCGAATTTAAGCAAATGACCGCCAAATTCAAAGGAAATAATGCTTAAATGGAAGCCTAGAGTCTTGGCTACATTTTGGTGTATAAAATGTTTGACTTGTAAAAAAAAACAGAAATTTCCAGTGAAACCAGTCAAAAAAAAAACCCCGAAAACCATCGATTTTCAGAATTTGGCCTATTTTAGCCTGATACAAGCTTTTGATAGGTGTAAAAGCCTGTGCTGATAGTCTATCGGATAGCCAAGAGTGTGAGGATCATTTTGACACTGAACTTGTAAATAAAAGGAGGAAAAAAATATGGTTTGCAGCCAATGGTAGTCGAACTGTGACCTAAGGCGGTGCGTATAGGAAGTACCACCCCCCCCCCCCCTTAACATTCCAAACCCAGGATTTTACATTAATTGTTAGTACATTTTATGTTGCTATGAAATCCGATTAAATTTGCTGATGTTCGTCAAAATTTTCGTCACCCGGAGGAGGCTCAAAATATTAGCCCCCCCCCCTTCTAATTTAGCTCCCCTCTAATTTAGCACCCCTTTAACACGTCAAATACCGGCTGTTACAACGGTTTATTTAGATGCAGAATTTAACGCTGAGCACGCCCTGTGTTATTAGTTTTCAAAATTCGCATTTTGAATATGAGAAACGGCTCATTTTTGAAACTTTGTTTTTCGCGTTTTAAGCTATCGTTAATTTTCATTTTCTTATGATTTCTATAAACGTTTGTATTTTTTTAACACCGTCGGAAGGCCCAGAATTAGAGCTTTCCAACGGTATATCCCAATGCCAAAAATAATTCTGAAATATTTTACTACCAGCAAAAAGAATGATTTTCGCCACTTTTTGTAAACGTATTTTTTTGAATAAAAAGTCAAAATTTTTTGCGATTCCAAAAATCCTTACGGCTCTACTATAGCGCCAAAGAAAGAGCAATGAAATGGAACATTCTTGTGCAAAAAAATAAAGTTAACATGGCAGAAAACAGGCTTTCTTAGTGTTTAACAAGACTCCAAAAAAGTTCAAAAACGATTTTCACGTAAAAGTTAAATTTCGCTAGAAGAATCAAGATTTTTGACATCGGATTCGTGTTTAGCATGGTCGATTTGCTTATGAAACTGCCTCAAAGCTTGCAACTTGCTGTGAAATTTCAAATTCCGCTCAAAAACAAAAAACATTTAAACTTCAAAAAATACGAGACTTGCGAATTTGAAATTTCACAGCAAGTTGCAAGTTTTGAGGGCAGTTTTATAAGCAAATCGACCATGCTAAACACGAATCCGATGTCAAAAATTTAGATTCGGTATTTGACGTGTTAAATGGGATCCAAAAAATTTAGCGTCGAGGGCTAAATTAGAGGAAATACGGTAATAGTATTAAAAAACTGTGACGATCTATTCAAAGTAAATGTATAGGTTCTAAGACGAATTACTCTAACTTTTTTCTGTCATGAATATTTGAGGTTTTGACACCGGATAAGTGTTCAGTTTGATCGATTTGCTTTAAAACTGCTCTTGAAAGCTCAAAGTCATAAGCGCCATAAATTGTTCTATTTTTTTAGTATGTAAGGAAAATATTGGCGCTACTGTAATATACCCCCCCCCCAAATCGACCTACTGTCATATACTCTCACGCCCCTGCGCCCCCTTCGGGGCGCAGGGGCGTGAGAGTTAGAGATGCGCGCACGCACTTACCTTAGACATGATTCCGAGAAGTACACTTGATCATAAATGCATATAGAGTCTATTTTTGCCACGGCCCAAGTTGAAAAACATGGTAAAGCAGCTAAAAAAAAGTGGCCCTGTATTATTCCCTCCCCCTCCCAATACAGCCCATAATCCCCTTAAGCTGCTTTTCTAGTTCTTTTATGGCAAAATTATTGCATAAAATGGTTTTTAGACACTCCCAAAAAAGTCAGTTTTGGGGGGGGGGGGTTGGTTGTTGTATATTACAGTAGCTTTTTTGGGAGGGGGGGGGGTTTATGACAGTAGCGTCAAAATCTTTCATAACCGTTGCAGAAAATTTAAGAGCAATTTTGCAAAAATTTCTGATCTAAAAGTGACACATAATTTTGAAATGCATTTATCTTTTTCGATTTAGTTTACAAAAAAAAGTAAATTTGCATGAGAAAGGGCATTTCCTTTTTTTTCAAAATGAAATATTATGCGTATATGAGGGTTCATATAATCAAAAAGCTGTATCCCTTTTTCTGAAACCCGTTTGAGTAGATCGGCTAACTTTATAAATTTAGACCTTCAACCCGCTTCGTCACGGATCCAAGCGGGTGAGCAGGCCCGCGCCTTGTCTTCAGCGCAAAATTCTGCACGAGCACGCACCAAAGTTATAAACCATCTTTCCAGTGTTCAAATATTGTTTTAATTTCTACAGCAAATGATGTAAGATAAATTCAACAAGCATTAGCAATATTCACAAGTTTTAGCGCATTCTTTTTCCACTTGTTCGCTGGTGTAAAATGTACTTATACAAAAATTGTTTCTTTTCCAATGAGCACAACTAAATAGATACTTTTAAAGAAATAAAAAGTTATTTTTAAATGCTTAACGATTTTCAATTAAATTAGGATTGTCAGAACTTTCCTTGTTTTAAAACATTTTTTATTTAGCAGCCTTAATCTTCTGAATTTTTTACATTATGCTTCAAAATTTTAGGCTTTCGCACTGGATAGGAATTTCACGAGAATCCGGTTTGGGACTCCCCAAAAATTTTCCAAATCCCGATCCCGAATCCGCTGGCCCAAAAGCTGAAATCCTGAATCCCGCAGTTCATTTTCGAAAATCACAAAAAAAATCCCGGAATTTTAAAATCGCCTTTAAGGCTGTTGCAATGTTCAAATGATGTTTTCATATGAGTGTTTACTTTTACTTAAGGGACCATAGCCTAAGCCGACAACGAGAATTTCAAATGTTTGAGCTCGCGCAGGACAGTTCTCTTTCGTCTTTCATTGTACTCTTTTGAGTCATTCGAAGCAAGTCAAAAGAGTACAGTGCGAGACGAAAGAGAACTGTCCGCGCAAATTCAAACATTTGAAATTCTCGTTGTTGGCGACGGCTATGGTCTTTAACCAGCGTTTACTATTTCACAGTGCACTCTTGATATAAAGCACCTACTCAAGTTCGTGCACTAGCTGGGTGTAAACAATTTTTGACTTATTTGATCAACTTTTTCACCAAATCGTATTCAGCACAATATGGTTTCAAAATCGCAAGAATTTCAACTTTGCCGATCGATTTTGTGAAAATCAAAAATTTTGCCATCGAGACGCACTGCTCTCGATATAGCAACTAATTTGTGAGATAGGGGCTCTAATATCAAAGTTGTGGATCTTAACAGCAAGGCTTTGACCTAAGGTTGTTATTTTTTTTTAAAAATATTATTGTGCAAATTCATAAATTCTTGACAGACTTTGATTTTGTCATGAAAATATGGAAAATTTCAAATTATAAACCAGTTTTTTTTTTAACTTACTATCTGCTCTCGTCAAAGCAATCTTCAGAAGATTTTTCTGTTCTTTGTCTTTTCTTTTTGTCCGCCAAATATTTTTTGCAGGTCTCAGCACACTCTTTTAGCATCATCTCGCGATATTCTGCTGCAGGACTGTCACATAATTCCTCATTGCCTTTACAATTGCTAGCTTTGTCACCTGCTTCACTTGCTGCATCAGCTCTTGTATTCCCACGGCTTACTGTTGCAGCTGAAAATCACGGTAATGTCTACCGTATTTCCTCTAATAAAAGACTCCTTCTCCCACTCTACATTTTGACTAAGATTTTAGAGTTACGGCCATTTTTGATTGACAATTTGGAAATTTTGACCCTACCGGAGTATACACCACCCCCCCCCCCGCCCATGAAATTTTTAAAAGTGTTTCCAAACACCCTATATCGACTCAAAATCACCTCAGAAGTTTTTTAAAAAGGCATTATTTTAAAGTTCTGGTCAATAAAAAATCGAGTTTTGGTCATTTCTAAATCTCGACCATATGACTGTTTTACTCTGTTTTTCAACATGGGACTGGGCAAAAAGTACCTAGTACCAAGTCCCAAAAAGTACCAAGTAAGTTTTTTATTTTTCAAATGTAGTCATTGAGCCATATTTTGTCGACAACCCGATTTCGTGGTCTCAGATAAACTTGTGCAGAATCAAAAGTTGGTTAGCATCATCCATATTAGAATTTCTAAATTCTTTCAAAAAATGCCCTGAAAATCGAAATGGAAAAAGAAAAAAAACCATAGAAAAAGGATGATTAGTCTGCTATTGCATTTCAATTTTCAATACATTTTTGAAGGAATTTAGAAATTCTGATATTGATGATGCTAACCCAATTTTTCATTCTGCACAAGCTTATCTGAGATTACGATATCGGGTTGTGGACAAAATATGGCTCAATAACCACATTTAAAAAACAAAAACTTGGATAAATTTTTTCGTGTCGAGACTATCTCCTTAACAGCTTTCACCCTCCATTAAAAAAATTAATTTTCGGAGCTTTTATAGCCCCCTCCCCTATGCTCGGATTCTTCGAAATCTGACCTAAAATCATCCGCCGCCGCTCTGAACTCTCTTTTTTTGCTCAACGTGATAAAAGACACATTTGTAATCGGGTTCTGAATAAAACATTTGAATTTTGTTAAGGATATTTGCCTCCCACACCTCAAGAATAGATGTCGTTTTAGGATATTTTAAGGTCGTTTTTGGGTGATTTTTCACATTTTTCTTGCTGGAGCTGGGCAGAGAGACTCTCTTAATGCATTTTTGATGAAGAGTTTTGCTCAGAATGATGTCGCAAATAAGTCTGTGCGCGCATCTCTAACCCATCAAGCCCCTGCTCCCCTTCGGGCTCGGTTCGGGGAGCAGCGGGCTCGGTTGCTCAGGATTGAGTTGCTTGCACACTCGAAAGTGACTTTGGATGCATAGTAAAAGCATGCACACCAGAACTTTTATAAAAGTGTCGATTACTATTAAAGCGCTGAATTTTTAAAAAAGTTGTTTTTTGCAACCCAAATAAGTAATATAGTACAAAAAATCCCAATGCAGTCGAGTCTCGATATAGTGGCACCCTCAACTTCGTTCCCGCCTCGGCCCGACGATTTTTTTAGCCGATTTTTGAAGGCTTTTGCGGAACCTGATCCGTCAGTCTAGTCCCAAATATCGCAAGGATTCCGATTTTACCGGTCGTTTCTAAAAATAGTCAGAGTTTTCCCGAAAAGACCCGCGTTTTCGATATAGTGGCACCCCTTTTTGAAAATAGTGTGCCACTATATCGAGACTCGCGGGTCTTTTGGCAAAACTCTGACTATTTTTGGGAACGACCGGTAAAGTCGGAATCCTTGCGATATTTGGGATTAGACTGACGGATCAGGTTCCGCAAAAGCCTTCAAAAATCGGGCTAAAAAAATCGTCGGGCCCGAGGCGGGAACGAACTTGAGGGGGTGCCACTATATCGAGACTCGACTGTACCAAAAATTTGCTATTTCTCACATTCTAATGGCTAATATCGAATCTCTTTAAAGTTGACTCTTAACAGTGTTGTCCATTTGGCTCGCGTGAGCCAAACGCAAGACCTAAAATCGCATGTCCTAGCGAGCCATATGGGTTCGAGCCATATGGCTCGCCTTTTTTTATATATGCGAGCCGATTGGCTCGCATACTTGTTTTTTTACGCGAGCCGGACGCGAACCACAACCATACGAGCCATTTGTATCGCGAACCATTTGGCTCGCGAACAAAAATGAATGGTTAGGCTCGCGCTTTTATGAGCTTTGAACGTCGATTTATTGTTAAAATCAAGGAAAAAGACAAATAAAGTATTACTAGCTCAATGCTTGCAAAAAATCAGTCAAACAATAAAAAAAATAAACAAGATTTGGGCTTTATTTCAACTAACACTATATTCCGCGAGCCGAACCATACGATTATTATAGATGCGAGCCAAATGGTTCGCGAGCTAAGAAGCTCTTATCACTTTGTTCTTTAACTTGGCGAGCCATATGGCTCGCGAGCCATACGGCTCGCCAAGTTAGCTATTTGGCGAGCGAGCAGCTCGCGTGCTTTTAACGCGGCGCGAGCTGCTCGCTCGCAAACGAGCCAAATGCACAACACTGCTCTTAACAGTGTTTTTCTTCATATTTTACCTCTTTGCGACCATGTACCATCATTAAATTTACATAAATTGGAAAATGTACATGCTACTGGATCTTCCTGCTTGTCAGCTTGAGCTGGCTCACTTTTCTTATCGCAGAGATTGCAGGTTTTTGCACAGTATTCAGTCATGTCTTTAAGGTAAATGCTATTTGTGCAGAACCCAAATGGTTCATAATCTTTTTTGCAGTTATTTATCCTGTCAAAGCAATTAGGATCGTTGTTTTTGATTTCCAAACAGAATCCACAAGTAGCTGGGCAAAGTTTTATCTAAATTTCATTAATTTTTGTTTTCTTAGAAAATCTCCTAATGATCTACGTTGATTTTTACTAATATAATTACCGCTATCACCTTTAAAGAGGAGAAAACTTCCTATGTGCATCGCGGGCAAGCTTTTCCTTGCTGCAAAAAGACTTCTTTTTGCTCCCAAAAGACTTTTTTTGCTGCTAATTTTTTTTTGCTGCAAAAAGACTTCTTTTTGCTGCAAAATACTTTTTTTTTGCTGCAAAAAAAACTCTTCATGCTGCAAAAAGACTTTTTTTGCTGCTAAAATACTTTTTTGCTGCAAATATTGTTTTGCTTCACATGCCTTCTTCGCAGCATTTTTCACTAGAAATATCAATTATTATACATATTTCGCGGTCAATTTGTCCACAATAAATGCGTCCACAGTCAATTCGTGCATTCTCCAATTCGTCCACACGTCAATTCGTCCACAGATCAATTAATCACACTTTCGAAACCTAGGTAGTCCCTTATTCTCCCAGTGGGGTCCGGCTGGACAACTTAAGTACTGCCCGAAAATTTCGCGACAAAAACTGACTTTTCATATACACTAAAGTACTCAAGGCACTCTTCTAGGCATGATATAATTATTTATATGCTCAATCTGAATGATTCCTTAATTTTATGGTCGACTACCTAATACGGTTCACCTTATTTCGCCAAACTCATTTCCGCCAACTCATTTCCGCCAACTTATTTCCGCCAAACTCATTTCCGCCAACCTTATTTCCGCCAACCTCATTTCCGCCAACCTTATTTCCGCCAACCTCATTTCCGCCACTTTTTTTTTTAAATTTTTAATTCAAAGCTTTTTGTGCTTTTCAGGTTCCAAAACTTGTTTTCTGGACTAATTCAACCATTCTAAAGATGGTTTGACTGTAGTGAAATGCCGTTTCGTAGGGTATTTATCGAGTTTTTCGTGAAACTGCTTAAATGACAGTTTACTACATAAAATCATTTTTACAATACTTAATCAGTACAGGAAGTGTCTTGGAGGCCGAAAAACATGAACAGCTGCATCCAATTGACATCCATCCATTTAGGAAGTGGTCATCCACTTGGTTAACAACCATTTTTTTCATTTTGTTATCGATCCGTCTTACTACGTATAGTACTTTGTGAGATTTCTTAGTAAGATTTATGTTAATTACTTATCTGAAAATGATTTTTCGGCAATTTTTGTTAAGAAGCAACGTAATGTGAATTAAGATAAGGTAAAGTGCTTGTCCAACTTTTTTTTATTACATCTTTTGTGTGAAAAATGGATATGGATTTTTTCTGGTGCAAAAGATTTTATTTTGGTGCAAAAAAATTTGGTGCAAATTAGATCTTTTTTGGTGCAAATTGAATCTTTTTTGGTGCAAATATAATTTTTTTTGGTGCAAAAAGATTTTATTTTGGTGCAAATCGCCGGTGCAAATTGAATTTTTTTTGTGCAAATAATTTTCTTTTTGGTGCAAATTGAATTCTTTTGGTGCAAATAGTATTCTTTTTGGTGCAATTAAATTTTTTTGGTGCAAATCGTATTCTTTCTGGATAATATTTTTTTGCCCGTATAATACTCGTTTTCGCCCATTGCATATTTCTTTTTGCCTGTAGATTTTGAATGGCCGTAGAAAATTCGTTTTTGCCGTAGATTTCTCTTTTTCTATTTTTTTTCTACCTGTAGATTTCAAAATTTTGAGGAAATTCAAATTTTATGGTCAGAAAACGACTTGGTTTGCTCAGAATCCAACCCAGAGTAGCCAAGTTGGTTTTTTGGAGTTTATTAAAGGGGGAGTAAACTTATTGCGAAAATTCGATTGCGCGCATCAGAATCCATTCTCGATTGGCTCAATCTCTCAGAATCCGAGTTCTACTATTTAGAAGCACTAATGGGTGAGGGGTGGGGAAGGGGGTGGTTTGTATCTGCACTTTATATACGCACCGCCCTAAATCGACAGTTTTCATTCCGCCAGGCGCATATTTTATTTTTTTATATTAATTTTACTGACTTCTAGGGTCGAAAACTGTCGAGAAATAGATTGCAATCATTAACACCACTGCTTTGCTGTCAGAAACTGCCTCAATTTTGCGAATTGAAGCAAATGACATCAGAATGAAAGAAAACCATCCACAATGATGCGTATAAAATTTGTATAGCCTAAACTCTACTAATTTTATTTATTTATTCACCAACGCGTTTAGTGACTTACTAGAGTTATAATTTCATGGTGAATCAGATAAAAATTTTAACAAACCAAAATCACTACAGAAAAACAAGGTATCTAGCGAAGGTTTGACCAATGAATAATAGAATATTTTTGAGGAGTAGGATTTCGGTATTATTTTGGCACTGAGGTTTTTTCGCAGTTTTAATCCACATGATCATTTATAGTCATATACTGAAAATGACGCCAAGAAGCAGCGTTATATTTTGAGTATGAGGTTTCTGAACGATTATCTTAATGAAAATGTAAAAAACTTCAGTTGCAGAACAATAACGAAAATTTTGGTGACAGCCCTGGGTGGGAGTGCATGGAATCGGAAATCGTTTGATGTTTTTTGAATTTCAGCTTCAATTTCATACTAACTTCTTTTGTTTGATAGCTCAAACGAAAGCCTAGATTCTTGGCTACATTTCGGTATATAAAAAGTGTGACTTGAAGAAGTTAGAAAATTTCAATGTAACTAATCAAAGAAAACCCTGAAACCGTCGATTTTCGGAAATTTAGCCTACTTCAGCCTGAATACAAGCTTCAGTAGGTGTAAAAGCATACTCTCATAAACTCGTTGGATAGTCATGAGTGTGAGGATCATTTTGACTCTAAACTTGCAAATAAAGGAGAAAAAAGGTGTGCAGCCAGTGGTAGTCAAACCTGTGACTTAAGAAATGCGTATATGAAGTATACCTCACCCTTTAAAACCATTACCAACTAGTATTTAGGTACCCTGAACCAACAATAAAGTTGGTTCTCAATAGTAGAACTCGGATTCTGAGAGATTGAGCCAATCGAGAATGGATTCTGATGCGCGCAATCCAATTTCGCAATAAGTTTACTCCCCCTTTAATAAACTGCCAAAAAAACCAACTTGGCTACTCTGGGGTTGGATTCTGAGCAAACCAAGTCGTTTTCTGACATAAAATTTGAATTTCCTCAAAATTTTGAAATCTACAGGTAGAAAAAAATAGAAAAAGAGAAATCTACGGGCAAAAACGAATTTTCTACGGCCATTCAAAATCTACAGGCAAAAGAAATATGCAATGGGCGAAAACGAGTATTATACGGGCAAAAAAATATTATCCAAAAGAATACTATTTGCACCAAAAGAAAATTATTTGCACCAAAAAAAATTCAATTTGCACCACGGCGATTTGCACCAAAATAAAATCTTTTTGCACCAAAAAAATTATATTTGCACCAAAAAGATTCAATTTGCACCAAAAAAGATCTAATTTGCACAAATTTTTTTTGCACCAAAATAAAATCTTTTTGCACCAAAAAGAAATTTTTTTGCACCAAAAAGAAATCTTTTTGCACCAAAAAAAATCCATATCCGTGAAAAATCCGTACTCCTTGGTGATTGAATGAGTATACTTCGGTCAAATACCTTCCTATACCCTGTGATGGTCCTGGGACCATGTGAAGGTACCAGGACCATGTGATGATCCTGGGACCATGATATGTTCTTGGGACCATGATATGGTCCTGGGACCATGTGATGGTCCTGAGACCATGTGATGGTCCTGGACCATGTGATGGTCCTGGGACAATGTGATGGTCTCGGGACCATGTGATGGTCCTGGATGGTCCTGGACCATGTGAAGGTCCCAGGACCATGTGATGATCCTGGGACCATGATATGTTCTTGGTCATGAGATGGTCCTGGGACCATCACATGGTCTTGGGACCATGTGATGGTCATGGATGGTCCTGGGACCATGTGATGGTCCTGGGACCATGTGATGGTCCTGGGACCATGTGATAGTCTGGGACCATGTGATGATCCTGGGACCATGTGATGATCCCAGGACCATGGATGGTTCTAAGACCATGGATGGTTTTAAGACCTTGGATAGTCCTGGAACCATGGATAGTCCTGGGACCATGTGATTGTACAGAGACCATGGATGGTCCTGGGACCATGTAATAGTCCTGGGACCATGTTATGGTACTGGGACCATGTGAAGATCCTGGACCATGTGATGATCCTGGGACCATGTGATGATCCAGGACCATGGATGGTTCTAAGACCATGGATGGTTTTAAGACCTTGGATAGTCCTGGAACATGGATAGTCCTGGGACATGTGATTGTACAGAGACCATGGATGGTCCTGGGACCATGTAATAGTCCTGGGACCATGTTATGGTACTGGGACCATGTGAAGATCCTGGGACCATGTAATAGTCTTGGGACTATATTATGGTAGTGGGACACGTGATGGTCCTGGGACCATGTAATGGTTCTGGACAATATGATAGTCCTGGGACCTTTTAATGACTTCACATATTCGTACAAGCATCACATAATCCAAGGACCATCACATGGACATCACATGGTCCCAAGACCATCCATGATCCCAAGTTGATATGATGAGAACACAACATTCCATCATTACTCCCTTTAAAACAATCCAAAGAGCTTGAATACACAGAAGCAAAGACGTCTTATTTTTTAGGCTTATTCCATCTGGTTGATAATCTCAAAATATTCTACATCAGCCAATATTGAATACCCGATGCTATAAAGCCATTGCTGCGAGCTGTTGTATGATGACACGGACATCTGTAATTGTAACATCTGTAACGAATCCGTTATACGGCAACTTATTTTATTGGATTAACAAAGCAATGATCGAACGCCGAATTTAGGGGTCCAAATTGGGCGTTGTATGATATTGTTCGAACACGTATATTAAACAATTTTGCACGGTTGAAATAAAAATTTACTGCGTTATATGATCGAAGCATACTCTATTATTGTGTGCCTACGGCACACAATAATACAGAATGCTTGATGGCTCAGACCTCTCGGGTTTTTTTTTTGAACGTAGAAGAGCTTTGTATATGTGTACCGATAAATTTTATTTCGTTTAAATAAACCAACTTTCCATAACACTCGTAAAAAGAGCAATAATAGATAAAGAAAGTTATTATCTATGAAGATTTTCTGTCGAGAATTTCTTTGACCATGTCATTTCGAGTACCTTCCATTTCGGCCTGAGAGAAATCCAACCGTTTACGTCTAGAAAACTTTCGGCAAATCGGCTGGCAAATACTCCGCAATCAAACATGTTCGTCTGTACTGGAGCGTCCTAAAAATTTATCTAGTCTATAAAGAAATATTGAGCAAACCTTTAGGCTAAATGCAAACCATCACATCCACTTTATTGAAGACTCTTTATATCGCGTATTTCTCCAGAAACTTCCTGTAAAATCGGTCTTGAGTCAGTACAATCTAGAAAACCAAAATATGTACACAAAATGGGTGATGTGAAAAGACTGCCTCTAACCATGTAATAGAAATCGATACTTTTGCTTGGTGTTCTTGAAGCAGTCAACTCATGTTATTTGCTCCACTGGCTTGTTGACACTGGATGCTCCAATTGGTTGGCGTGTTCGATGAACCATCTGTTGTAGAGGAAGGTCCGACGGCGAAGATAGGAGTTGTTCATCCAAGGGATTGGACTTTGTAGCTTCCACGATGAAACCAGACTTCATTCCAATAATTCGTGCTTGTCTTCTTTTACTTGCACTGTGCGTTAACGTAACTTAAGATACTTGGCATGAGAGACAATGTAAATGGTCGCATACCTGGAAATTGCTTTGACTTCGACGACACGTGTGGGACTTTATTTGCGCCAAATTATCGGTTAAGCCGTATTTCGAAGTCGCCTTACCGACACAAATTCTAACGCAACCCTAGTTTGTAATTGTCTTGGCATAGCCCTTACGCATTTCACAACCGTTGCACATCACAAGCAGCCTTCTTTACTGTCATGCTGATCGCTGCCATTTTCTACAATAAATAATTAACATCCTGAGAAAATATAGCTATGAAAAGCAGCATCGCAAAAAACAGAGCAAACACGCAAAAAACCGAGCATACAAATAAAAAAAAACGAGAAATTTGGTAATACAAAACTGTTATCTTAGGGCTTTCTTAAAAAGTGGCGGAAATGAGTTTGGCGGAAATAAGGTTGGCGGAAATGAGGTTGGCGGAAATAAGGTTGGCGGAAATGAGTTTGGCGGAAATAAGTTGGCGGAAATGAGTTGGCGGAAATGATTTTGGCGGAAATAAGTGTTAACCCCTAATACTTATGCACTTCAAGGGGCGAAACTTAAATAAATACTTGAATTTTTTTTTCCAAAAATCGAATTTTTATTCAGGAAAGTGTCAGAAAATAGTTTTAACAATCATTCTGAGCATGAAACAGTTACTTAAGAGATCTTCAAATACTTTTTTCAAATCAATATATAATGCAGCCCCTACACCCACACCCCACCCCCAAGTGCATAAGTGCCGACTACCTTAAAGTGGGTACAGTCAACCCTCGATATAGTGGCCCCCTCGGGAACGGCCATAGGGGGCCACTATATCGAGAGGCCACTATATCGGGGGGCCACTATATCGAGTTTTTCTTTACAAAATTGTCATAGGGGGCCACTATATCGAGGGTTGACCTTTTTACTATAAACCACTGAAGCTATGAACTTATTCAATACCTTAATATTTCACAGTTAGTACCATTTTTTCAGTGATAAATCGACACCCTCTATTTTGAGAACCGATTGCGAAGAGGTTGGTTGGGCAATCTCCAGTAATAAATAAATAAAAAACGTAATAGTTTAGTTAAAGTGAAATAGCCTAGGTAGCTCATTGGTAGGAGCATCTGAATCCGCTAAAAGTTGGCAGTGGGTTCGGTAGTGGATTTTCAGTCGAAGAATATTTTTTTCGACTTTAACTATTTCGTGTCAATTTTCTCAAATTTAGCTGGTAAACACTATTTTCAGACTCAAAAAATATTCCTCTTGGCAATAAGCATCCCCTTTTTATTACAGCTCTTTGTTACGACCTACTTCTGCTGTTTTCCAAGAGACAGAAAGTAACATTTACAACAATAGGAATAAACATTGTAGATGGTGTAGGTGTTGAAAACGAAAAAAATTGAAAATACTAATAAAAATAGACTTTTAACAACGATTTGTGGTTGAAATCACATTTTTCCATGGGGGCCACTATATCGAGGGTCTAACTCCTTATGTTTTGGTCAAATCCAACCAAAAAGGGTCGAAGGGGCCACTATATCGGGGGGCCACTATATCGAGGGTTGACTGTACTGTTTTTCATAAATAACCCAGGGTATTGAGATTCGAGTTAGTCAAAACAGGATTTTGGTCTCAACTAACTGTTTTCAGCACAGAATTTTGGGTTGAAAAGCATGGTTTATTCGTTCCTAAGAAATAATAAAAGTTTTGTGGACAAATTGACCGCAAAATAAGTATAATATTAATATTTCTAGTGAAAAATGCTGCGAAGAATGCATGTGAATCAAAACAATATTTGCAGCAAAAAAAAAAGTCTTTTTGCAGCACGAAGAGTCTTTTGCACCAAAAAGAAGTCTTTTTGCAGCAGACAAAATTAGCAACAAAAAAAAGTCTTTTGGGAGCAAAAAAAAGTTTTTTTGCAGCAAAAAAAATTAGCAGCAAAAAAAGTCCTTTGAGAGCAAAAATAAGTCTTTTTGGAAGTCTCCTTTTTGGTTGTACCTACGACCGGATGCACATTATGACTGGATACAATGACCGGATACAGTATCAAATTTTGCCTTGGTCCCCCCTGTTGATTTTTTTAACTTTTTCGATTTTTCAAACCACTTAGGCTTCAGGCTTAGCCCTTAGGCTCGGGTAGGCTAGCGCAGGTTAGGACGGACTAAAACGTGTGGTTTAAACATACTTTTTTAAACTTCTACAGAAAAACTGTATCCGGTCGTTGTATCTTGTATCATTGTATCATTTTAGAATCACTTTGACACCAAACTTGTGAATAAAAGAGAATAAAAAGGTGTGCACCGAGTGTAGTCGGACCTACAACCTAGGCGATGTGTATTTGAAATTTCCCCTCCCTTCAATAGTGTGGATCTCGGAGCAGAGTAAAAATTTGAAGCTACTCGTTTTTTTTTATAAAAATGCACATAGCACATCGTGAGAATTGAAAAAAATGTAGACAAAAAAGTATGTTTTGACTATTTTGAAAGAAAATGTTCAATCTTCGGTGCTGATTGCCATTCTGAACCAAAAAAAAATATTTGGCCGAAAGAAGTAAGAAAAAAAATTGGCTCCAAAGTGTGACCGGTGCCCGCCTTGACAAGTGGCGCCGGTGACCTTGCAGCTATGTCCACTTCCGTTATGTTGTCTGTTTTATCGATTTCAGTTGAGCACCCGAAAATCTCAAGATTAGCCTCAAATTTTTCGCATTTTCACGAAAGCGCGTGGTTGAAGAAAACCAGCAGTGGGCTCATTAGACGAAATGCTGTAGTTATTGTTAGTAGTAAAAACATGTAGTATGTATAATGTTTGTGAATTTGCTTACCATAATACTTTTTACTGTATTACACATTTTTCTAATGGCGGCACAATCAAAGGATGTTGCTAATAGAGTTTTGAAGAGAACAATTTGTTGTTTTCTGTAAAAGCAAACTACTTTTATCATCTTCACAGTCGTATTGAGGCAGGTCACAACAAGTAGCACATGTATAGCGACATTTCAGTGCATATATAATGTTGTCCAGTTTGTTACAAGCATCTAGATCAGTAGCTGTAGGCAGTGTGCCTGCTGGGCGAGAAGTCACACCCGTACCTAACCCAGTTCCAAATCCTTGAAATGTTGAGTATAAACAATTTGAATATAAAAAATAGAAAATATCGTTTCTATAACATCCTTGACTTTGAAATGTACCCAAAAATTAATAAAAATAATAATAAATTAGCAAAAAATAGATAATGCATAAAGACAAATTTGTCGTGTGCCGGGTGTTCAAGATTTAGATATATTAGATTTAGATATATTTTTTCAAAGCTAAGATTTTCTTTTAGGGAAAAGTGGTGCACGGTAGTTGAAGAATTGAAGGTAAACTTATTGGCGTGGGTATGCCTCTTTCAAAGAGTGTATAAGCTGTTTATTTGACATAAAACACATTCATGAAATCAATTTAAAAAATATCGACGCCACTTAGACTTACTCACTTACTTACTCACCCCCCCCCCAATCAACTTTTTTAAAAGTGCTTCCAAACACCCTACATCGACCTAAAATCACCTTAGGAGTTTAAAAATGCATGATTTTTGATGATCTGGTGAATAAGAATAGAGTTTTGGACATTTTGAAATTTCGACTATTTGCCTGTTTTACCGTGTTTTCCACATGGGACTTGGCAAAAAGAGCTACTATAGGCATTACTAGCGTTAGTGGAATATAAGCCCCTTTCCGATAATTTTTAAGCTAAGAAATTAGGCTCAGCCCTTAGGCTTCCGGTCTTAGGCACAGGGATAACCCGTACTAATTTCAGCATTTTTCAAAAAAATTATGATTTTTGAGGTACCTGAAAAATTAGTATATTCCAATAGCTTTGGAGAAGGTGTATATTCCAGTAGCTTTGAGGGAGGGGTATATTCCAGTAGCTTTTTGGGGGGGGGTCATATTCCTGTAACTTTGGGGGAAGGGTATATTCCACTAGCGTCGCATTTTTAATCAAGAGTCTTGCTCGGAATTATATCTAAGATAAGTGAGTGCGCGCATTGCAAACTCTGAAGTCCTATATTTCCATTAAAAAAGGAGTCGTATTATTATAAAACTCTCAACTATATAACTATATCAACTATATAACATATCTAGAAAACCCTTAAAAGACCATAGCCGTCGCTGACAACAAGAATTCCAAATAATTGAATTCGCGCGGGACAGTTTTCTTTCGTCTTGCACTGTACTCTTTTGACTTGTTTCGAACGACTCAAAAGAGTACAACAAAAGACCAAAGAGAACTGTCCTGCGCGAGTGCAAACATTTGAAATTCTCGTTGTCGGCGACGGCTATGGTCCTTTAAAAAAGGCCTTTAAAGATATTTTTATGTGAACACACACACTTTTAAATTTTATTCAAAAATGCAATATTTTCAAGCGTTTACTTATCTTTTGCAATTTTAATTCGTTTTTCAAATAAAAAACTAATGGGCTATTCTAAGGCTTTGATTTAAAAACTTGCAAAAAAGTTTTGAATCACCCAGTATAATTGAACTGGTCTAAAACCTGTGGGAAAATGTTTTCGTTCCAATTTTGTTTGAACCACAACTTACTTGGCAGACAATATTTAGCCGTGTCTATTTCGTCGGTGCAAGAATCAGCACTCGGTAGTAAAGCTCCAGCAGAGTTGAGGCATCTTTGTGATGCTTTACTTTCAGCAACGAAAAAATGCTTGTAAAAAGCGAACAAAATGTGAATGAATAAAATGATTTCATTTTGTTTTTGAAATATATTATTACGCTCTTTAAAATATTTGAAAATGGTTTACGCAAAAAATTTGAAACTATGATGCTTGCCATAGCAAAAGGCTCAGCTGTTTATTTAAGAGTGACTCAGTTTACTGAAAACTTTTGCTTATATGTTTCATATTTACATTGAAACTTTTTTTATCAAAAAAAATATATTTTAATCTATTTTAAGCTTTTTAATAAATACTGATTTAAATACTTTTTGAAAACTCTTTATGTAAAAAATAGGGTTGTCGAGTCCAGGCCTCAATTTCGAGTTTTAGACTCGAAAACTCGAAACTTTTCGAGTCTCGAGTCCTTTTTTTACCGAGTCTCGAGGCCTCGAAAACTTTCAATTATATAAAGTTTATCTTATTAAAGGAGGATAGACTTTAGGGGGTGGGGTATTTTGACTCGAAAATAGGATTTTGCGACTTTAAGTTAATTAAATTTTTGTTTTTAACCTTTTAGTTTTTTACACAAATCGATATTACCATGAATTCACCCGACAAAAAACACATCAGATCAAACTTTTGAAATAATTTTTTTTTTCGAAAAAATTGCCCTGGTCCGATTCAGGGTCATCCTTGAGGTTTTCGGAACTGTTTCAGAACAACTGTTTTTATCGGTGATATAATGGACATAATTACATACAAATTTATACTCAAAATGAGGTATGAAAGTAAAGCTACAATTCGAACTTTAGAATGTCTATGATTATGCTATGATTATACGAAAAAAAATTTTTCATGCTTTAGAAATTTTCAGAGTTTTTGAGAACTTTTGTTTTTTGTCCAATTTCGCAGGCATAATCATATACAACTTGATATTCAAAATGTAGTTTTACTTTCTGGCCTCATTTTTAGTATATAATCGTATGTAATCATTTTTACTATATCACCGATAAAAACATTTGTTCTGAAACAGTTCCGAAAACCTCAAGGATGACCAAGGATCGGACCAGGGCGATTTTTTTCGAATTTTTGTTTCCAAAATTTGATCTGATCTGTATTTTGTCGGGTGAATTCATGGTAATATCGGTTCGTGTAAAAAAAAGAGGTTGAAAATAAAAATTAATTAACTTAAGGTGACAAAATCCTATTTTCTAGTCAAAATACCTCCTCCCCCCTAAAGTCTGTCTCCTTATCGGCACATCGACATTTTGATCTTGAGAGGTGAGTCTTTTTGTGAGTCACAACCTTGCCCAAAAGGCACATACCTTTGAAGAAAAGTGGACTACACTTAAGCAGCAACTTGAGCAAAATATCAGCCTAGAAAATCAACTAATTGCAAAATTCCGACGGAAAAATGGTCTAACCAAAAGTAACCACCAATAAGTTAAAACCATCATTAAAAGTGTGTCAAGACTCCTAGTTAAAGGCGAAAATATAAGGGCAAAAATAGAAAAATCATTTCAAATAAAAGAATTTACGTTCTTGACACGATTCGGCCATCTTAGTCCGTTGGGCATGCCCTTTTAATGTGGCGATTATGAAGGACCACCTTATATAAGCCCCTGACAACACTTATGAAAGAGTAAGCAAGAAAATACATTTTATATAGACAAAAGCAAGGCAGAAACGCAATTTTGTGAAAAACAATAAATGTGTGTTCATCCTTCTGTAGTCTTCTTTTTTGTTGGCTCCTTTCTTTTTTCTGTCTTTCTCAATTCTAAAACAAAATAAAAATATGAATTAATAAAGGGTGATTGGCGCTGTTATTATATACCCTCCTCAAAAAGTGCTTGTGTCGTATACCCTTCCCAATATTTATTTATTTTCTGAACTTGCAATATGGAGTGTGCTGGTCTTGGTTGCCCTGGTTTAATACTCAAAAAATAATTAAAATTTGAGGTTTGAAACAGCCTTCAAAAAAATTTTGGTAGATAAATGACACTTGTTCTTTCGGGGACAGCATATGACACTGGTTTCTTGTACTATTAGTATGACAAAAGAGAAGGTTTAAATAGCTTTAAAGTTGCTCACCTTCTAGATTGTGTATCGTGCTTACTTTAAAGTCACTTCTCAAGTGTCTCAGCAATATGTGATCGATGTCATCCACATCAAAATCGATAACTTCTTTTGATGCTAGTTTCGCCTGAAATTAAATTTAGGTACAAAGGTAGTATATTGATTTCGATACAAAAAAAATTATATTAACTCCATAAAAAATAATTTGGATAAATACATATCAAAAAAGATAATTAAAAATTCTAACTCTATTTTTATACTCATCATCATGCGCTGGCCAACTGTAATTAAAGACATAATTAACGTCTTTGCTGAGATAATCAATTTCTGCAGAGCTAGGTACAACAAGTATGCTCTGAAAAAAATTCCAATAAAAAGTAAAATTTTTTGTATAGTTTAAGAATACGTCTTTAAGAAGGCGGTGGACCTCCAAAACACTCTTACGGTGATAAGTGGTGTCTGAAAAGTGTAGGGCGTTGCAGGGGAAACCTTTCTTGCGGAGACGATGAGCCAGATTTTTACATAAAGAAGAATTGGCAAAGATCACAACCTGAAATGTTTTAAAAGTTTTGTAAATTGCGTTTCAAAAAGATTTGAAATCCTACGGCACTTACTCCCTCACCATCTAATATTTAAAGCAGTATTTTAAGCATTTTTGAAGGAATTGCATGCAATGAACAAAAGAAAATCTTTTACTATACAAAAATCGTCTCTATACGCATCCGGGAGTATGGAAAAAAAATTCTCGGCGCCCCTGCTAATTTTTTTCAAATTCATCTACCTTAAACGAATTAAAAGGTGTTTTTCACACTTATTTGCATTTGTACACGAAAAAATATTTTTGGTGTTAAATTTGAATGATTGCTGTCTAGAATTTTCCAAAATGAATAATTCTTAATCTGAAAGGCGACAGCGAAAATTCCACCTCGGTGATGCCAGTGTATCAGTATTGTCATGCAATATGATACATACATGACACGTAAATAAACCAATTCTAATCAATTTGAAAAAAACCAGGAGCTCAAAAGTTAGAAATGGGCGACCTAATTTACCTGTTAATTGAATGCGTATAGAGCTCGAAAATTCGTTAGGTTGGTTGGCTAGTAGGTACAGTCGATTCTCGATTTGAGGACACCCCAAAAAGTTCGTTCCCACCTAGGGCCTGACACTTTTTTTAACCCCTTTTTTTAAACTTTTTACAAGTTTTATTTTGACAATCTCGTTGCAAATATCGGAAGGATTTTTCGATTTTGCTGATCGTTTTTTAAAATCATGCATTTTAATCATTGAAAAAATCAAACCCTCGATTTAAGGACAGGGATTTTTGAAAAATTCCTGTCCCTAAATCGAGGTTTTGCTTTTTGAGTAGTAAAATTATTTAGTTATGTAATAAGAATCGGCAAAATCGAAATGCTTGCGATATTTCCAACCAGACTGTCAAAACAAAACTGGTAAAACTTTTTAAAAAATCGTGTCGGGCCCTAGGTGGGAACGAACTTTTTTGGTTAAATTTTTTTATCGACATACCAAACCAGATCCGTTGAGACCACGAATATGATCTGTTATATGTTCCACCTTCGTTTTGCTGCCTGTTATCTTAATCAAAAAGTGTTTTGCTCCGCTGCCTTCTGAAGTTGTCTCTTGCATGCTGTTGGACGTCGGCAACCCATTTTTTCCTTCTTCTTGGAGTGAAACCTCCTTAATTAAGCGTCTATAACAATATTAATTCCCATTTCTTGACGAACCTCTGAGCGTGGCTGCTCAACACTATCATAGTAACCAAAAGAATTATCCTGGCGACACAATGCCTTATGAGATTTCACTAAAAGTGTTCGTATTTGTTTATTACCATAGACATGTTTATTAAAAAGTTACCTAAAGCATACCAGGGTGTAACAAACTTGCATTTTTCAAAATCGTCATGGGCCCCGCATCGGATGGGTACTCGAGGCAGAAAGCTTCAAGAACTTTTTCAAACTTTTTGGTTTTTGGGAAAGATTTGAAGAATTCAGAAGCTTCGCCTAAAATTTATGTATAAGTCGGTACTTTTAGAAATAGATATTTTTCAGTAAATATTTGTCGCTGTACAAAATAATGTTGCAATAAAATAACACAAACTAGTTCAAAGAGTGAAAATGTCGCTGAGTAGATTTTCATCAAACATGTTTAAGATTTTTTAGTTAGAAATATACCTATAAGCACGAAACTTAAGCGCTTAAACCATGCTTTTCCGTGCCACGTCATCTTGTTCATCAATTTGCTATATATTTTTTCGTAGAACGGCCTGAATCCTCCTTGACCAGAAAAAAGAGTCCTTGTGTCGTATTCGTCACTAGCCATTGACCTTTCAAGCGATTATTTCACCCATTTGCCAATAGTAGCAAGAGTAATGTTGACCGCTTGGTTAATCATTTTACTCAACAAGTCATACACTTTTACAGTGTTCTTTTTAAGCGTTTTCATTGATTCCTCAGCCTTTTTCCAAAGCTCCTGCCCAATAATTAAGGCTGCAGGCAGATTTCCTCGGACCACCAAAAACAGTTCTTCAAAGGTATGTTCGCCGAATTTGACAATTGCCTGAAACATATATTTATTCGAATGCTCACACGTTTTAAACCAAAAAAAATGCTTTTATTAAATGCTCACACATCAGGTACTTATGCATTTCGAGGGGGGAGGTGGTCATTTTATATTATTTTGATAATAGTGTTAAAACATCTCTTAACTCATTTTAATTCGCTAAAAACGACAAAGAAGCTATTTTATGACACTTTAATGTATAAAAAACTAAATTTAAAGAAAAAAAATTAACCGAAAATAGACCAAAATCTTGATTCGTCTTGGTCCCCTAAGGCGAAAATTCAAATTTTGGTTGCATTTTTTTTAATTGATTTTTTTAGAAAAGTGCCGGAAAATAGCTTTAATAGCATTCAAGCGTGAAAAAGTTACTTAGAAGATGTTCAAACAATTTTCTCAAATCAATATAAAATGCGCTCCTCGAAGTGCATAAGTGACACACATCCGATTTTTCAGTAATTCTGCACTAAATTAAATGTTTGTCAGACATGACAAGCTGAATTCGTTGCTTATTATGGTGTCAAAATGGTAAGTTTGGAGTGAAATCATTACGGAAAATTATGCTTGTGAAAATGGGGTGTGAGAGAATTCAATAGAAATACCCTAAAAAGCAGGTCATAGATATTTTCGTAGCCTTCTTCTTTTCCGGCTTTCTGAATTTCTGAAGAACTGCTATTTTGAAATTGTGAAACTGAACAAAATGTCCTTGCAGGATCTCCAAAAAATGTGACAAGTTGCGAAAAACAACTGATCTGTTTGACACCCAACACTTCGAGTCAACTTCTTCATTTCACCGTAAAAAATTGTACCAAAAATTGTAAACATACCGTGGTAAAAAAGAAGCACCGCTTGATTTTCTCAACTGCAACTTCGCTTATTTTCGGCACTATAGTGGTGACGATTGGAGTCAGCCTCAACAGACGAGCAGTCTATAAATCAAGATTTATATGAAGCTACAGATTATCATAGCATAAAGCTACAAAACTTGGTATTGTCGATAATAAGATAAAAGTACAAAAAAGTACGATAAAATCGTAGATAATTGGACCACATTCTTATGTCACTTTTTGTTGATCAACAATCATATGCAACCTAAATTTACAAAAAACACCCGAGGTGTGATTTTGAGTGGAGTAGGTCACGGTCGCTTATATCTCGGCCTTTTGAACTGTCGTTTTGAACTGTTTTTAAGCTCTATTTAATCTGCAAGAGCTTGACTTTGGAATTACACATTTGTGAAGGACATTCTGGTATACAAAATTAGTATGAGCATGCATATTTAAAAGTTTCTTTCATAAGCGGATAAAATTCTGAATAGTGCCAGAAATTAAAATCAAGCCCTAAAACCCACCTGATTCAAAGTCTCAAAGTATTGGCATGTTTAGTGGTCTTTCACCTGTGACACGATTTTGGATATCATCTGCTTATAGCTCATTTATAAACGTTGTCGTTGTCATCGTCGTAGAAAAAATGTTTTATAAAGGCGATTTACGTCAACAACAACGACTACTTATTTATAAAAAATCTAACGACAACGCCAACGAAAATTTTCTTCCAGATTAGACAAATTTTGCATTTTAGGTCAGAATTAGCGTTTTCCCTCGCAATATCGACTGAAAATGTGAAATTTGTCCAATTTGGAATGGAAAATTCCGTTGACTTTGGCGTCGACGTTGTTGTTGGATTTTTTATAAATAGGTTGTCGTTGTCGAAAAAAACAGTTTTATAAAAAATATTCCAACGACAACGACGACGATAACGTTTATAAATAAGCCATCACAAAAAAACTTTTCACTATAAATGTATTATACTTATTTTGTAGGCCGAAATGTACTCCACAAAATCTTTGATTTAAAAAAGCGCTTATTTATAAGTTCTGTGATATAAAGCCCAAAGACAGTTTAAAATTGGTCGGAACTGAGGCGACTGCCCGGACAACTTTGCATGGCATGGGCGAAAATTGTTACTCATACCCGGTCAATTTTTAGGTCCTTTACAAAATATATCCACAACATAAAAAAACAAGGGTACTTCTTTAGTCCCCCCCCCCATACTCAAATTTTTTGAAAAGTGATCCAAAATCATCCCCGAACTCATTTTTTCTGCACAACAAGATACGAGAAGCATTTCTAAACCTTTTCTGAATTAGAAAAACAATTTTTTTTCAAAAAAAAGTTGCCACCCGCCCCTCGGGGTAGATGTTCAACTTTTCAACTTTTTTTTATTCAGAAAGTGTTTAGAAATGCTTCTCGTACCTTTTTGTGCAGAAAAAATGAGTTCGGGGGGTGATTTTGGGTCACTTTTCAAAAAATCCGAGTATGGGGGGGGGAACTATAGAAGTGCCAAAACAAGTTCTCTCTCAATAAACAAATCATGCTTGTCTGAAAATACAGCTCGAGAATATCCCTTGTAAGTATTCTAATCCAAAAAGTCAAATTATTTTTTTAAGTTTAATTTTACCTTGAGATCACAGCAGCTGAAACCAGACTGACTGTCGACTATGTATGGCATTTCCGTCAATGAGTTTCTTGTCTTGACATTCTTAACGCAAGTAACAACATTTGATTTCTTGTGCGAATTCTTATAAGCATCTTCAAAGCTACCATATGTGATAGCGGAGGAGCATTCATGATCTAAAGAAACAAAAATTACAGTTGTCTAGGGGGACACGGATATTCAAATACTTTTCCAGGCTTGAGTTCAGAATCCCCCCCCCCCACGGGGACTGATCAGATCGAGGAGATAACATCATATTCGTGTTTCTCGACCCCGATTTCATGAGAAAGCCGGCTGTTTTTTTGGTTCTGAGAAAAAAAATTTTTTTCGATCCACAGGGGGGTATCATGGTTTTTAGTCAAAATTTGAAAAATTTGAATTGGCGCCTTTTGAATTTTAGAGGGATTAAGGGCTGTATAGGGAGGGGAAGGGAATAAAAGGGGGCCACTAATGACTAAGGCCCACTAACAAGAAGATGTTGAACATAGTTTTGAATACTGGGGCCTACCGCATAAATAAACTCTGGTATGCATGCTTTTCATGCATCCAGAGTCACTTTCGAGTGATTTGTGTTTAAGGTATGTGGGTGTGCGCATCTCAACTCCAAGCCCCAAGCCCCCTGCGCCCCGAAGGGGGCGCAGGGGGCTTGAGAGTTAGAGATGCGCGCACACACTTACCTTAGACATGATTCCGAGAAGTACACTTGATCATAAAATGCATATAGAGTCTATTTTTGCCACGGCCCAAGTTGAAAAACATGGTGAGGCAGTCGAAGAATACAGATATTTCAATTTATAATGTTCTGCCATAAAAGTGGCCCCTTTTTATTCCCTTCCCCTCCCAATACAGCCCTCAATCCCTTCAAAATTCAAAAGGCGCCAATTCAAAATTTTCAAATTTTGACTAAAAAACCATAATACCCCCTGTGGATCGAAAAAAATTTTTTTTCTCAGAACCAAAAAAACAGCCGGCTTTCTCATGAAATCGGGGTCGAGAAACACGAATATGATGTTATCTCCTCGATCTGATCAGTCCCCGTGGGGGGGGGGGGATTCGAAACTGCAACCCTTTTCCAAATCACTGAGCTTTTGTTTTGGCCGTAACTTTTTTTATTGGCCAAATTTTAAATTTTTGTATCAGAATTTGATAAGATTTTTTTGGTATATAATGTGAAAACACGATTTTCACTTGGTCCCCCTGTGATTTGGTCTAGCCTATCCAGAGACCATCCAGAGACCAGAACCCAAACCCAAACCACAGGGCGGACCATGCAAAAATCGTGTTTTTGACATTATATACTAAAAGAGTTGGTTGGGTTGATATCTGAGTTGATTGGCGCTCACAGAAAACGGCCAATAAAAAAAGTTATAGCTAGGACAAAAGTTCCGAAAATCTTATTAAAACCGCAACTAGAAGGGTTGTTAATTAAAGCAATGATCAGCACAGTAACCTTTCTTGTTACCAAACTTTAATTTTTTGTACTAACCTGTATTATATAAAAAAAATGGCTCGAAACATCTTGTTATTGTTATAAAAGAGGGGAAAAGGCATTTAGAAACGAAATTTCAAAAAGTGGCCTTGGTGACGCAGTGCGTAAGCGTTTGTGTTTTTTGGCCCAGTTTCAGAGGTAATTAGACTTTTTGATGCCAGTTTCGGAATCAGCGACACAAATTACCCCTAGAACTGGTCAAACAAGTTAAAGACCCCGCACTGCGCCACCAAAGTCCCTTTTTCAAATCTAAATGGCTTTTGTCCCTCCTTTAAGCATAAAAGTTGATTGGAAGCGGTTGAGCTACGACTTGAAAAAATTTGGTAGTGGAGGAAGAGATAATGGCTAATAGCGCCAAAAACGCAACAACCAAAAGCAAATATTATACATTAGTTTCCAGATATTAAACTTTTCATACCTTTGAGGAGTTGAGTTAATAGCTGAGCACAAACTGTCAATAGAAGAACCACTCACCTCGTCTCACAAAAACTTATAATGAATTGCTTCAATAGAATAACTTCATGAATGTTTATCAAAAAACAAGATACAGATAAGATTATTAATGATATTTGGGCTTTTTTGAAAGGTCGATACTTGTGTAGTTTTGCTTAACAATTAGACTCATGTAAAACTATACCGTGCATTAAAAATCCCTGCTCTTTTTTTGTTATTTTCGGTAAACGGCCAGCTCGCCACGGCCAGTTCGCCACGGCGAGTTCGCCACGGTTTTGTTTTAGGCTAAGGCAAGGGTAGGCCAGCGTATGTTAGGACGGACTCAAACATGTTCCCCGAACTACAAAAAGTTAAAAAATTGTTTGGTGGCCTCTTTTGTGGCAAAATGGTCATTTTGAAAACCGTGGCGAACTGGCTGTCTCCGTTATTTTCGACCTTCACCTGAAAAGTGTCCTTTTTATTGCGAAATGATTTTTCGGACGTCCTAACAAAAATTTCTCGCGTGAATGTCCAAAATTTACGCAAAGTTATGTCTCTACGCTTTCTTGGTTATCAATTTCAATAGAAATCACCAAGGAAAAAACAAAAAAACAACAGGAGGGCGCCAAGGCAAAAAACCTTACTCTTCATTTAACAATTTATTTTAAAAAAATTCGAAATCAATATAATATTGTTTTGTCAAATTAATAAAATTGCAACATTATTGAATTGAAATAAGATAGGGCCGACATCAACTGGTCTGAACTTTCGGGTACATTGGGTGGATTATGTGGGATTATGTTCTGCGACCTTTTGCACGAAGAGCTGGGGCTCGCTGCAAAAAATGTTTGAGATTTTTTCTTAAAAATTTAAAATTTTTTTGGTATCAAGACGATGACGACGATAGGCGACTTTTGCCCCTTGTACATTATAATTTGCATCCAAAAAAGGTCTGCGCTAAAAAAATCAGTAATATCACCGAAAAATCGATTTAAAGCATAAGAATCTTAAGTTTTAGGTTGCTTAACAACGTAAAATGCGTTCTGTATATAAATGCGTTCTATCACTTAAACAATTGAAATCAATATAATATTATTTTGTCAAATTAATAAAATGGCAACATTATTGAATACACAAAAAAATTATATAGTTAGTTTGCTTTTAAAATAGCTGATTGACCAAAGACTGTCCACCGAGTAAATTCTCAGAAGTGCCTCCAACCAGAGGTAGTCCACCAACAACACCTCCAAAATCGATTCCAAGGATGTTGCTGGTCCATTTGAGTAGGTACCTGGCCTTTGAGAGCATTGCAAGCCATGCTTTCAATTGCTTCAGTTGTTTGGTGAAAGTAGAATTGGAAACCACTTGCTGGACTTGGTTTCATTGGTTTGCAGCACTTAGGGTTTGGTTTTGCACAATAGTCCAGATATGGGGAGTTAACTATGACATAGTTAATTGAGTTAGTTTACCTTGAGCTTTTTAATAATCTTAGTTCTTCCTGGTTCCAAGTAAGTTGCCACTTTTTGAAGTGCGGGTACAAATGTGTCTTGTTTAGCATCGAAAAGTGCTTGACCGCAGCCTAACATCATCAGATTTATCTGTGACCACTTCTAATGCCTGACTCAACTGGTCTGCCATGGGAAAATAAACATTTTGCGAAATGGCAGAGAGTTGGGGTTTGACATCATCCGAAACACATTGAAGAGCACCCAAAACAGGTGATACAGCAGATCTTACCCAGATCCCACGCCAGACAATACACCATCTAGTTGGGTATTTGCAGTTAACAGGAAAGCAATGAAGCAGATGGATGGGAAAAACATTTTGACTACCTTTTAGAATATGCTTTCTCAATGACTTATGTGGTGCTTTTATACTCAAATCTCAGACTGTATCTTTGTGAATTGAAGTCTGCTATCAGGATCAAATATTTGATCAGCTCAACATTCTTAGTAGTCACAATTTACAAAATGTGACTTTCCAACTTTTTCATAACTCTTTCATTTAATTTACTTCCAGACTTTGTTTATTTTGAAAATATTCACTTGCCAAGTCTTTTTATTTTTTATTCAAGCGATTGTTTATTTGGTATATTTCGTACAAAACTTCATTTATTTAACAGTAATATGAATGATTTAGATGTAAAAAATGCATAATTTCATTTAATTTCAAGGCTTGATATTATTGAACACAAGGTTGATCGCGCCTTGTAGGCGCCTCGATGCAAAGGCATAAAGTAGATATCGCTCAAATATCATCTGGCATTAAAATCCTACCACCGGCGCCAAGATTTTTCTTTTTTAACCACCAAGGGCACAAACTCTTTAGACTACTCATGTACTCTTTAAACGGTTAAACTAACTTTCAATTAATTGGGTATCTTCCAAGTAAATGGAGTCTCGCTCAGGCAGTTGACGAAGCTTCTAGACAGTTTAAGTGCGCTACAGGTGATTCAGGTGCCCTGTAGGCAATCGGGTATTATCCAGCCTAACGTCCCCACGTTCCTACACTGCTGCTAAAAATGAAGCGCTATTTCAAAATTTAAAAGAGAAGTTCTGTAATTTTGTAGTTTGGTCGGACCCCTCAGAAAATTAGAAATTGAGTGTTTGGTCTTTTTAAAAGACCAGCCAGGAGAGTGATGTATATGACGGGAGATTAGGCAGGTGTGCCAGGAGAAAAGTTTTCTTCACCAAACACCCCGAATCTTGGATACCGTATTACCTCTAATAGCTCACCCTGCTCTAATAACTCCCCCCTCTTCGCCTCAACTTTGAGGACCTATATCTCAGACCAGAGTGAAATTTTGCAAAGCTGTTTTATGCGTTTTCTTAACTCTACGAGCTCTACTGATTCCTCTTTTGGATTTTGAATTTTCACCCAAAAATCTCGAGATCGACCTAAAAAAAGATTTTTGAGCATCCAAAAAATAACTCCCCCGGGGAGCTATTAGAAGAAATACGGTATGTTAAATACCTGTTAAGTTACATAACATATCTGAGATTCGGGTGGTTTTGATCACTGAAAACATTTCTAGGTTGTGGAGAACCAAACAAACAAAGAGTACATCTACTTAGGTAAGAGAATGTCACTAAATCAAGTGGATATACACTTACTGATGACGTGGAAAAATCTACCAGACACATAAAATGAAATGGTAAAAACTGTCTGGACATTTACATTCGCCCAGTGGATATTCACCTGGTTCAGTTGGTAATAGAATTTTCTTATGCGGTTTTCATCAATAAATATTTAATCATATCCTAGATAAAGCTCAAAACTTTAAGCCAAACAAATCTAATATTTCGATAATTCAGAGAGAAAAAAATACAATTATCACTGCCGCCTAAATGGAAAAAGTTACCACATATAGCAAGAAAAGTCCACGGTGGGTGTGAAAGTAGATAAAAGCATGAGAAAGAGTGCAGCGAAACGATATTTCCATACGTAAAAATGTGACCTACTTAGTTGTATGTGGTCGACACAGGGCCAAAAGTAAAATGTAAGACTAATTTCCGCCCTTTAATCTCTTAGCACCAGGCCAGCCAGGCCTTAGTGAATCATGGAACACATCACGCCCAGGCTTGGTCGAAGCGGATTATATGGCACTGCATAAAAAATTTCTCAAGACAAATTTGGATGGGGAATTTGTCGGAGGGATAATTTGTCCGAGGGAAAATTTACCGGGGGGGAAATTTGAAGAGAGGGGAATTTGAAGAGGGGAAGTTTACCGCCGCCCTCCTAATCCGTATCCAAAAATAGAGATATTTTTGTCATTTTTTGCATTTTTCTAGGATCAAACGTACTTATTGGTTTTTACTAGGGTTGTACAATGGAAATATTTCCGCATATTTCCGGCTAAATATGCGCGCAAAAAATGCGCGCATTTTTGACAAAATATGCGCTCGAAAAAAAAGCTTGCAAGAAGATAATTTACCTAATTGACTTGCTGGAGCCGAGTGACCGCGGCGAGGATTTGACTGAAGAAGAGGTGCAAGCAGCAATGGAACTTTTGGCAAACAAGATCTTGAAGAATCCGGCATTTATCACCAAGGAAAATCAGGTGCCTTTCATCCTGTATATTATTGAGCGAAATTCATTTATGCACGTTTAGGTAATGATCGAGTTGGGACAATGGAGAGGAAGAACGGTAAATTCGCAGAAGGGCAGCGAAAATTTGCATGGGACGCTCTGGAAGCAACGCCGCCAGTTTATGGTCTCACTTTCTGGACGGGATTCTACTCCGACTCGGTTCTCTCAGTGATCTACAAAGCGCTTCGAATACTCCAAATAACTGCTGCTCCAACAGAAAGGAACTGGTCGCTTCGTGGTGCAATTCACACCAAAGTTCGCAATCGGTAAATTAATTTTAAGTGGATGTGGATTCTTTGCAAGTTTCTTATTGTAGATTGGATGTCGAGATGGCTTCGAAACTAACGTTTATCAAGCACAACCTTTTGCTGGAGCATAAGGATCTCTTCAGTCGAGTCAAGTCAAGTCAGGAAAATGAATCAGAGGAAGCAGAAAGCGAACAAGAAATGGAAGCCACCGAAAGAAATAGTGAAATGAATGATCTTTGTATGTGGATGATTTATTGTTTGAATCTGATTAGTTTATCTTATTCGTGTTATCAATAAAAGCTGGAATAATCAGTTATCCCAAACCAACATGTAAATATGCGCAAAATATGCGCGCATTTTTAACTATGCGCGCGCATCTTGCGCGCATATTTGCACATTTGTAAATATGTGCGCATTTGTACAACCCTAGTTTTTACAAATTGCTCATTTTGGTAGTGAAAAAATTTAATTGATAATATAGATTGATTTTTCACAAGATTACAAGTTTTTGGATTTAATTTTTGACTTTTCTGTAAATGCTGTAACAAAATCTCAACATTATTTTAAAGCACAGATCAAGAGCTACAAAAGTAATATACATCACTGATCGAACCTCAACTTTGGCCAAAATTGGACGATTCCAGAATTTGGCTTAGTTTCCAGTAAGTTCAGGAGCTGAAGACAGCTTGTGTGCAATTGGATGAAAAGCAAGTTGTATTCTCTGGACATTAAAAATCCATGGCAAAAAATTATCCAAACAAAAAGTTAGAAGAAATCTATACCGGGCAATGCAAATGAAGTGATTCGTTACACTTTAAACGTCTCCTAGCCACTTTATAAGATCTTTCAAAAAAATCGTTGTGATTCAATTATATTTTTGTAACAAAAGTTTTGTGTATATGAACCCTTTTATTGAAACTGCTTTAAAACCATAAGAAGTCATTTTTTACACGAATGAGCAAGGTGCTATTTATATGTTGGCACGAAATATGCATGTGTTCAGATAATTCAGATAATGGCTGGTTAGAACTTGTATTTGCCATGAAATCAGTGCTTTCTGCAGGGGCGCCATACGCGAACTGAGCTGCCTCGGCTCGTCCATTCATCAATCTTTCATTCATATAGTGTCCAGCTGGAGCTGCGGGAGGCTCAGGTTTGCGAATCCTGCAAAATGTTTTCTTTCACTTGTTCAATCCAATAAACACTTCAATGAAAACTAACCTTTGCTTCAACATGTTTTGAGTCATCTCAATTTGTTGAGGACTTCCAGAGATAGTGATGCCTACATCGATCTTTGAGCCACACTCCTTCATCAGGTATTCACCAGTTCTCCGTTGTTGCCGAAGATTTTTCCGCACAACTCCTTCGGAATAGCCATCTACAACAAAATTATTGGGATCTTTGAAAGTGAATTTCTTGTTGAATTTTAAAAAATATACCTGAACGGCGTCAGCTCCTCGCAAAAAATCTTCGGGATAGACCATGTTGGCCTGAGCTTGGGGTCGACCATAGCCAGCATTACTAGGGTAAGCTCCAGCACCTTGATAACCACCAGCAGGGTTCCCCATGGGGGTCGCACAGGAGCACCATGCCAAGAAGCTGGCCCACCTCCATAACCGACATGGTGTCCAGGAGCCTGTTTGAAGTTGGGATGACCTCGAGGATCTCCACCTTCTACAAATAACAAATATTTAAAACAGATAAATATATTTCAAACAGCTATTAGCGATTATCGCTTATGACTTGACTTTTGGAATTTTTATTGAAAATTATTAATTTTGTCAGGAAAGATTTATCGAACGTCACTGCTAACACAAGGTTGTTCTTCTGAATTCGAATTTATTAAGATAATGTCAAAATATTCTCTAGGAGCTACGGTGGAGCGGTGCGAATGCTCTGACTGGTCTACTTAAAGTAATTATATTTCAGCCCGTATTACTTATTTTATCTGATCTTAATGGATTCGAGTTCAGGGAAACATTCACTGATAGGGATGACTTTTGGCTAACTTTCCTTTACTAAATAAAAAATTTTCAGCTAGAATTTCCAAAAGTTGGGCCATTAATGGTCAGGAATCATATAATTGTCCGTTTTCATAGTTCCTATGGTAGAGTCCATGACTTAAATAAAATCTACGCAATACATTTTAGAAAATACTCTTACTCTTAGAAAGTAAGACTTACTGTGAGTACTGCCTACACCCCCACCTGAAAAGCCTCCATAGACATTAGCAGCTCCTGGATCATAATTGGCTGGATCGTAGGGATGCTCAACACTCTTGACTGGGATCTAAAAAGTCTTTTAAATATGCTAGCCTTCAATCGTCGTTCATTTATGTACTTACAGCTGATAGGTCATTGATAAGACTTTGGACAGCCTCTGCAATGTTCTGCTCAGCTCCAGAAATGAGCACAACTCTATCTACAATATACCATTTTCATTTATAAGCAGCATGAAAATGCTCACAAACCTGTGGACATGGGACAGATCTCCTTGAATATAGTGATCTGGGTTTTTGTCTTCCCTCCCAGCTCTTTCACATTAGCTCCAGCCTTGCCCATGATTTGTCCAACATGTGACTGATGAACAAGCATACGAGCCTCATTCTTCGCCTTTTGATCCTGCAATCAATACAAAAGTTTTCAAAATCTTCAGCCAAAATAATTAGTAAGTTGTAACCTGAAGAATGATGTGGAACACTTCCTTGAACAATTCTCCGATACTTTCTTTAGAGCACACAATGGTCAGAACACTGAAAATTCCTTTCAATAAAGCAAATTCTGGTGGGATAAGAGGCTGAAAATGTGAATGCGTGACTGTATTCGAATGGCGAGTTATCGGTTTCGATTATTTCAAATGGTCGTCAGCACAATTCTCAACACGAAAAACTAATTTACCGTTCGGGAGTGTTTCGATCCGGAACCGACATAGAAGCCTCGTACTGCAATAATACAATATAATAATGATTATTGAAACGAAAATTGTCATCTCATTAAGTATGTTAAGTAAGGTCAAAATTATTTGCAAAAACACTGCCTTTCTGCAATTTTTTTATACTTTTGGTAAAATATCGATTAGCGACCCTAAATGAATTTTCGCATACTTTTGTATGTGAAAACTTTTTATCTATTGAGTGGTCTTTGACTGGTTGTTAAGATGCTAAGATCAAAATCTGTATAATATGAGCGATTTAAAAAAACTCAAAAAATTTCAAAATAAAGACTGATATTGACATTCAGACTTTTGAATTCAATGTGAGCCATTTTTATGTAACATAAGAACAAGTGAAATGAGACACTTACCTTCTGGCTGAGAGAGTTGATGTTCTCACCGCCTTTACCAATCACAGGTCCTGCAAATACAAGTGTTACTTTTGGTTTTTTAGTCTAAAGTCAAACAAAGTTACCTGCCGCCCGGGTTGGGATCAGTAGACGGAGTGCATATTTGCCCTGGTTCAGAGCCTCGTTAAAACTCAACTCGTTAAAGCGTTGGCGCTTGCCTGAACCTTCCTGGAAACCGTTGCCGGAGTTGCGCTTCATCGCTCTAAATGTTAAAATGTAGATTAGTGTGAAGGGAAGGAAATTATCCGAAATTATTACCTAAGTATCAGTAAGTAGCGAAAGGTGACAATACAACTAGCTTGCCGCAAATAATGAATGAGGGTGTAGATGCTATGTAAAGCAGATCTACAATCGTATCAACCAGATAATGATAAGACTCCGGTTCAATCTTTTATCTAATTGGGTGACAAATTTAGAGAAAGAAGTGTTTCGTGTAAATTTATGGTGAAACGTTATAAAGTCAAAATCCGAAACAAAACAACACACTAAAACCGAGCAGAAGACAAAAGAGGAGAAGGAACTTGATTATAATAGAGAGGATGCGCATATTTCCAAACCATTCTCGGGTGTCAACCGAAATGGGAAACCACACATCGGCAATCCTTCGTGTAGCTACCACAAGGAATAAAAACCTACAACCCACACACATAAGAGAATTCTTATCCCAAAAAATACTTTTTGTTTATTCTCTTTTAAACAAATACAATTGTAACAAACAATAGATTTTAGAGAAGTTTCATGGTGCCAGTCAATTCATCCACATCTTCTTGGCTGCCAAAAACACCTGAACTAATAATAATAACACAACAAACATTGCCCTAAAAATTTCACCAAGTACTGTGAGAGAACCTGGCGCTACTTGAGTTCGACCCCCATCCTGCACCACACAAGCAAAGAGTCCCTGAAAAAATGGAAAATATAACTGTCAAAACATTAGAACCAGTGTTGTTATGATTAATTAGCCAGTTTTTGTGTTCAGTTATCCATATCTCGGTGACTGATGATCCGAATTTTATGAATAACGGCTTATCTTGAAAAAGAGGTATAGGACTTCAACTTGATCTGAATGATTTCTGAATAAACATGGAAATTCGCCATTTTCTGAGTGAAATAAAGTCAATAAAAAATCATTAATCAAATGAAGTGACTTTTTTGGGTCAGCCATACCGTACGAAAATTGATATAACGGGCAGCCGACGATTGCGCAAAATCAAATTGCGCTAATTCACATTGCGCAATGTTCAAATTGCGCAAATGCAAATTGCGCAACGCAAATTGCGCAAATTTAAATTGCGCCAAAATCAAATTGCGCAAATGTAAATTGCGCTAAAATCAGCTTACCACATTTTTTCTAAAAAACCACCATCTCGGATTTTTACAGAAAACAAAAACGCAAATGAAAATAGCATCACGGTTTTGATTGAGAATTTATGGTCTAACAATATTTCTAGGAATGTTAAGCCTTATCAAGAATTTGGCGCAATTTGAATTTGCGCAATCTGCATTTGCGCAATTTGATTTTGGCGCAATTCGCATTTGCGCAATTTGCATTTGCGCAATTTGAACATTGCGCAATGTGAATTTGCGCAATTGGATTTTGCGCAATCGTCGGCTGCCCGATATAACATTGTCTACTTCAAAAATAATTTTTAAAGGGGGGGGGAACTTTATATACGCAGCGTTTTTTGTCGAAAGTTCTAGTCCCTCTGGGGTGTTTTAATTTAATATTTTAGTAAGTTTTTTG
This sequence comes from Ditylenchus dipsaci, assembly GCA_004194705.1. Lineage (NCBI taxonomy): Eukaryota > Metazoa > Nematoda > Chromadorea > Rhabditida > Anguinidae > Ditylenchus > Ditylenchus dipsaci. The sequence continues at coordinate 42,560 of SADC01000436.1, forward strand.
ACTTTTAGGTCCAGAAATAATCGAGCAATCGATTGCAACCATTTCCAGCACTGATTTGTTGTCATCAACTGCCTCAATTTTGCGATTTTTGGCAAATGACCACCAAAATTAAAGGAAACAAGCCAAAATGATGCTCACTAGGAACTGAGATTTTTTGCGGTTTCAATTTACATTATTTTATACAACCGTATGCTGGAAATGACGGCAAGAAGCAGGGCTACATTTTGAGTGTAAGGTTGCAAAGGAGTATGTAAATTAAAATTGAAAAAACATCAGTTCCAGGATACTACCGAAAAGTACTGGGATAGTCCTATTGAGGATTTCATCAAATTGGATTTTCCATATTTTAGCCCTAACTTTATACCAACTTTTCATCTGTATGATAGCTCAAATGAAAGCCCAGAAGCTTAGCTACATTTTGACACTAAACCTGTAAATAAAAGGAGAAAAAAATAAGGTCCGCAGCCAGTGGTAGTCGAACCTGTGACCTAAGGCGATGTGCATATAAAGCTCCCCCCCTCCCCCTTTAAAAATTATTTTTGAAATAGACAATTAGAGTTGTCGAGTCGAGTACTCGAAATCGAGTAATTTCGAGTATTATTCGAAATTTTTCGAGTATCGAGTCGAGTACTCGAAAATTTTGAGTTTCGAATATCGAGTCGAGTACGAGGTCGACAACCCTATAGACAATTTTATATCAATTTTCGTACGGTACGGCCGACCCAAAAAAAGTCACTTCATTTGATTAATGATTTTTTATTGACTTTATTTCGCTCAGAAAATGGCGAATTTCCATGTTTATTCAGAAATCATTCAGATCAAGTTGAAGTCCTATACCTCTTTTTCAAGATAAGCCGTTATTCATAAAATTCGGATCATCAGTCACCGAGATATGGATAACTGAACACAAAAACTGGCTAATTAATCATAACAACACTGATTAGAACATAGGTTATTTGATGAAACAGAATATTTGTTCGGTAGCACATTACGGATTAAAATACGGGCTACCAAACTAACTTTAAATACCTTGTTCTTAGCTTGTTCACATAAATCTTCAATTTGCTCTGCACTTTGGCCTTTGACGACAACCATCTCAATCGAAATACGTCAAACGGAAAGACTTGAAAGATAAATTAGAAAAAATAAACTTTTTCTCCCTCTCTAGCATATTTTTCCAACGCTTCACGTCCCTGGAAAATAATCATTTGGTATCAAAAACAACTCTTAAAAAATTAAACAACCTGATCAGACGTTTGTGCAAGACGATAAACACCGAGGCTGCATGAGCCACCTGAATATTAGTATGAATTGGCGATGAAAAAGCTGTTTGTCTTACCTGAGCAGCTATCTTTCCTCCTTGCATCTGAAACAATGTTTGGTAACAAAAAAGATAATAAAGGCGAAGTACCCTGAGACTAGTGTTCACGACAAACATCATCTTTTGGGATTCCGATGTTTTGAAGACGAATGAGGGAATTTGTCGAATGATATGGCTCGGAGCAGACAAAGAACCTAAAAACATCATTACAAAACATTATTGAAAAAAGTCTTACCTCCCATCGTTGAGTGGAATTATTGAAACAAGAAGATGGCTAAAAATAGTGCTTCAGATAATTTGTTCAGATTAGCTTAATTTAATTAGGTCAGCTCGACTTTTCTAGTGACTGCTTTTTATGCAGATTTTAACGCATCCATCTGTTTTTGCAATTGATTAAGCCCGAAAATCAGCGCCAGGCTAAAATTCTTTTCGACAGCCTGGCTCAAAATCGCGTTTTTTCAACGTTTTATACAGATCTTCGATCTGTGCTTATTAAAGGGCCTGACCTCTTCCTACTCGGTGGTCCCCGCCAATTCAAAAATTTTCCCTTGATCATTGGACTTCTGTACGGATTTTTCCGCTAGGTTTCTAACAAAACTAATCCTAAAATTTGATTTCAGGCCTAGTTTTGTTAGAAACGTGGCGGAAAAATCCGTACAGAAGTCCAATGATCGAGGGAAAATTTTTGAATTGGCGGGGGACCACCGAGTAGGAAGAGGTCAGGCCCTTTAATAAGATTTTTTACGTATTTTGGACTGCCATTGGATTGGATACAAATTGTGATTGGATACCGCAGTTAGATACAGTTGCAGTTGGATACCGCAGTTGGATACATTTTCGAATTTGATAGAATTTATTAGTAACAGAAACATTGCAAGGCCCTGATCAGTGCCCTGACCCGCCTGACTGATTTTGGCCAAAAACCCTGACCCGAAACCCGCCCTGGTCTATTTCAAAAACCCTGACCCGGAATTCGCCAAATACTGAATTCGAATTTTCCATAAGTGCTCTTTCAAAATGATTGTGTCTGATGAGTTTTGTCAGTACTTACCGTACTGTAAGCCCTCGACTTAATGGTTTCTTGGGACCGGGCCTAGGGAACCGTTAAATTAAGGCATAGTTATTAATATTATTCAGACTTACAGCCAAACAGACCCCACAGAGCGGGTGACCGTTTAATCGAGGAACTATCTTTCGAATGCTCGAATTAGTGCAGAAAACACGTTTTGGAACCCAAAAACGTAAAAATAAAATTTGATCCAAGTAGACGACCACTTAGATTTGTTGGTATATGGGACATACAGATGATCCAGCTACCCACATGGTCAGATGCATTACAAAAAATAGTCAAATATGCAACTTGGGTACTGCCAACTGAGTACTACCATTTAGGTACCACTACGTATGAACTACAATCTACCACCACCGCAGTACCACTATAAACTATCACGAGTTGATAGCCACGAGTTAAAACCGACAAGAGTTAATAGTCGTCCCAAAAATGTATCCAACTGCGGTATCCAACTGCAACTGTATCCAACTGCGGTATCCAATCACAATTTGTATCCAACTGCGGTTTTACCGTATTTTATGACTCTAATCTATTTTTTTAAATGTTGGTCTTAGAATATTTTTGGGTAAAACTTTTTTTGTCACAGATTTCCTCATTTCTGTCACAGATTTTAGTTTTGCCTGTTTATTTCGAATTTTTCGACCTTTTTCGAAAGTTATTACACTATCAGATAGCGCTGCGATTCTATTTTCTGGCGAGGTATTATTTTTGCATCTTCATTGCAAAATATAACACAAATAGGTGAAAGTATGAAGGAAGTCAGAAAAATAATTTGGCTCATAATTTTACCTTTTTGTGCTACATTTTGCAGAGATGCTGCAGCAAATAATACCTCGCCAGAAACTAGAATCGCAGGGCTAGCTAATGGTGTTAAAACTTCAGAATAGAAATGAATAGAAAGAGCTGATAGGAAAGGAAAACTCAAATCTGTGACAGAAATGAGGAAATATGTGACAGAAAAAAGTGAATGTGTGACAAAAAAAAGGTATTGCCCAATATTTTTAACACCAAAAAAGCATTAAGCACTGGATAAAATAGTATGTTTTCTTTACAAAATACCCTAAAATGTACTTATTTTGAACAAAATAACTTCTTTTCAAAATTTCAAAATCGAAGCCTTGGTTTTATTGCTCAAAATGAGTAGAAAATTCCTTAAAATTATTGGAAGGCCGTATGTTGGGAAGGCCGACTATCCCGCGCTTGAGCTTGCATCATAAAAATTTAAAATAACCACAAGGGCTCAAAAATGGATCCAACCAGTTTTTGTATTGAATCGTCAGTCAATTATCTCTGTCCGCCGTTCTACATTAGCTAAATCGACCATGCTGCAAGAGTATGGCATCAAATTATGGTTACGCAGGGAGGGGCACTTCGAACAGCTTCCTCGGATTGACCACTGACCGGATACCATTTTTTGTGAAAGTTAAAAACATATGTTAAAACCACATGTTTGAGTCTGTCCTAACGGGCGGTGGCCTGCCCTTGCTAAATCCTAAAGGCGTAAAAAAATCGAAAAAGTTAAAAAAATAACAAGTGGAACCCTAGCAAAATTTGGCACTGTATTCGGTCGGTGGTATACCGCTTTCTTGTCAGTAGAATAATTGCTTTGTGTTTCTCGCGCTATTTTGTCTAAGCAGCACGAAGCGGCTTAGCCAGCTAAGACAAAGGAATGTCAAATGTTCAAAACTTATGACAGTTTAGTAAAAATTCATTTCTCAGTTGGCTTTATGAAAATAAATTTATTTAGAAAAGGGCGAGAATTAAAGGTGCCACTTTTTGGCTGAAAAAACCACCTTTTTGCTGAAAAGTACCACTTTTCTGAGTTTCGGTTAAAAAAGCTGAAATGTGCCACCTTTTGGATGAAAAGTGCCAATTTTTGTTGTTGACTATAAAAAAGGTTATGGTCATTTCGAAACTGACTAATTTGTTGAAACACCCTGTACAATACAGAAATTGACACATTTCAACAAAAAGTTCACTTTCCAGCCAAAAAGTGACGTAGTTCGACAAAATGTGGCACTTTTCAGCCAAAAGGTGGCACTTTTCAGATTTATCCTTAGAACAGCCTCAAATACCCGGACTAGCAAACAAATAAACAATTGACAATTAACAATTGACGACAAATAATAACTAAAAAAACACATGGCACTTTGAAAATAAATAGGAATAATTTTATATCGACAAATTGAGCACTTCAAAGTACATTTGTTCAAAGCCCAGTTCAGCCAAAAAGTGTTTAAGGTCCTTTCCATCTTTGGAGCCACTCACAGGCAGCTCTATTTCACTGAATTTGGTTGGCAACTTGTTAAATTCAGCGGCATTAGTGGACACCTCTTTTCGTTTTATCTGTATTTTCTGCCAACTCCACTGGTGGATGTCAGCCCAGAACTCGTCACAACTCGACTCCAGTCCTTCTTAAAAAGCTTGTTACTAAATATGTTTGAACTAGTGAAATTCATAAAATTCCAACCTACAACAATGCAAGCTGGTTTTCCGGCAATGAAAAAACCGTTGAGTTTCAGTTTACTGGCAACTTTAGGAATATTTTTGCGTTTGATATGTGAGTATATATGGTGAGAATAAATCCAAATTCGAGCATAATTTTGAAGAGGCTTTGCTTCACTAGTTCCATCTAGAGAGGTATTTCTGCGTCCTGAAATAAAAATGGCAAGTTCTGATAATACAATCAATATCGGTTGGAAGGGCATCCCGATAGGGCACTCCTGTTAAAAGTTCACCTTAGAGCTACCTACCCAAAAGCAAATCGAAAAATACCCCGGCTTATCTTTATATCCAAGTTTTTATGATTTTTGTTATAATTGAAGCTTACCTGGCGCAACTAAAAACTTGTTAGCAAATTCGTTGATCAACTGACAAGATCCATCATGACCAGTTCACCTGCTTCTCTGGTCGACTCCAAAAACTGCTGAATTTCTTGGCTCAGCATCTTTTGATCAACCGAGTTCCATCTAACAAATATAGTTGGACGAGCTTTGGAGGGGTAATTAGTTGGGAAATTCACTTCTAATGTGATTTTTAGTCGATCGGAATCGGCTGAAAAAAATTCTACAAAAGTCGAAATTTGTCAATCAACTTACCAAATGGAGTGAAAATGAGTTATTGGACTTGGAGGTTGAGCCATTTGCCTGACTATTGCCAGCCTTTGTCATGTGTGGTTGGATAAATTCAGGTGGCCTTTCACACGCAACATCAAACACTAGTTCTTCTTCCGTGAACATGGATTTGAGCAGAGTTAGCTCGCTTTCCTGCGCCTCCAAGTCATCACTGGACATTTAGCTAGATCGTATAGTGCAAAATAATGAGCTATTTTTCAGCTGAAGAAAAGTAAAAGAATTAATTTATTGCGTTTAAAATCTAATCTGGCGTTTTGATACATTTAGTGTTTTGTCTTGCATTTAAATTTTTTTTATTCGTAAATTTTTTATAATAATAATATTTGATTGTTCAAAAGCACATATGTAATGCACCGACATGAGACGTCGTCGACGAAGAAAGTCAAGTCTCGGCATATCCCGGCGTCGGTCAATTTTGAAGTGGAAAATGAATCTTTGCTGATTAATCCATTTGACAACTCCAAAAGACCTGAGAAGTCTAAACCAAAATGGTTCAGCGTGAGACATCTAAGTGCCTTTTTAAGGTCTACAAGGCATACCAAAAAATTAATTGGCATTTGTATTATTTTATTGATAATCTCTACGCTATTCATATACTTGTGTGTAAAAGACAAGGATATTGACTATGACAAAGTTGTGATCACCCCTAATGGTCACAAAATTATGTAAGTTTGTATTTTAAAATTTTTCTAATTAGGGTATGGACAGCCGGTTAAATTTGTTAAACCTGTTTGGCAGCCGAAATGTTGGAAAAAATGCTTCCGGGCGTTTTGGACTAGGCAGTATATGGTACTTATGACCAGGGTGGTGTCCTCCGCCGGATGACTTCAGCCGGCTGAGGTAAAATTTTGGGACCGGCTGACGGCTGAGGCTGAAGTAAATTTTTCAGACCTCAGCCGGCTGAGGATGAGGCTGAGGTAAAATTTTTGACCCGGCTGAGGTTGAGGAATATTCTCAGACCTCAGCCGGCTGAGGCTGATGGCTGAGGTAATCGTGAAGTATATCACCTTGCTCATGACCTCAATAGCTTAGTTAAGCTAGCCAAATATCGTTAAGCCAAATCTCAATTTGGCCGAATCTCGGCATAGCCTCAAAAACCAGGTATAGGGATATTTTAACCGACTGAGCATCCACCCGCGTGCTACCCTAGTTCATATTCAATATACTTCTAAAAAATCTTGCAGCTATACAAGGTTCAAGCAGCAAAAACAATGTCCTGAAAAAAGTTCTGGTGTGCTAGAGCAAGAGAAAAAAATCTTCCAATCAGTTAGAAAAGAGCACATCGAGCTGATTGAAAAATTCAACCAGGCAACTGTCAATTTGGAGACTATAACAAAGGAAATTCCTGTAAAAGGCAACTTTTTGTTTCAAGTTAAGTGAGCAACTGGATGTATTTCAATGGTTTAGAAGCTGAGCTAAAAGAGCTGGAGTTGAAAATAGAAGAGCTTCGTCTGTTGCAACGAGAGCTGAATGACAGAAGAAACGTAAAGCTGTCCCTTCCGCATTCTCCTCTCTATCCACCCAAAAACAGGCAGCGAGTAATTGGAGATGCAGAAAATTCGACTAAAGTTTTTACTGATGTTAGCAGCAGCTTCAGAACCCTTGAAGATAGCATAGATTACAGGTTATTCTTTATACAATCCTGGATATAACGTCACCTCCCTTAAAAGTTCCAATACTTTTTAACCTAATTTTGAGAACTTTTGCCAAATCTGATAAGCCAAATAAGAAAAATCTCAAAAATTTACCAGTCGTTACTGAAAGTCATAACAGTTTTGCTGAAAAGACCTGCGCCTTTTGATATATATAGGGTACAGTCCGTTTCGTCGCCACCATTTTCGTCGCCACAATTTTCGTCGCCCACATTTTTCGTCGCCACAATTTTCGTCGCCGGTATATTTTTGTCGGCACAGTTTTCTATTGATTTAGCGTTTTAGCGATTTTAGCGTCGTAACAGATCGTAAAGACGCTAAAAACGTAAAATCAAGAGAAAACTGTGCCGACAAAAATATACCGGCGACGAAAAATGTGGGCGACGAAAATTGTGGGCGAGGAAAATTGTGGCGACGAAAATGGTGGCGACAAAACGGACTGTACCCTATATATACCCCCCTATTTACAAAAAAAAACGTTTTATCGGCAGAACGGTGGTTCTTTTGAGAAATGACTGGTAAAATCGTAATACTAGCGATGTTTTTGGACTAAGCTAGCCAAAGACAACTGGTTGAAAACTTCAATATCTGTGGTGAAAAAGTGTCGGACCCTGGGAACAAACTTGAGCGGTGATTTGTCATACAGTCAACTCTCGATACAGTGTACCCTCGATATAGTGTAGATCTTGATACCGTGTATATTTTCTCAACCTCATTTAGTCAGCTCTAAGCCAAACTGGTTTACAGTTTACCCTCGATATAGTGTTTATTTTTCCGATCCCCGCGAGCTACACTGTATCGAGAGTAGACTGTATCGAGATTCGCCTTGTTGACTGTATGATTTTGAACAAATTTCACTTTAGTCGTTGCTCAATCTCTTCTCTATTCCAAGTATATGTTTACGACACCTCTGTCACTGCTCCATCAGCCATCAATCTGTGGCAAGAATTGAAAAGTAATGCGGCAAGCACTAAACAAGCAAATCAAGCCTGTTTGTTTGTGGCCGTTATTGAAAACACACAGAATGTTCATAAGCAACTAAAGTATTGGGGTGCCTATGGAAGAAATCACGTTCTTTTATTAGTCAATACTACAAATGAAGTGGATTTTTCACAGCCAAAGCAGCAATAGCTGTAGCCTCAAAGTTTGCGAAAGGGTAATTTCGAATTTGCGAAAAGAAAAAAAATACAAAAACCAAGTTGACTATTTAGATCTTTTCGGCCCTGCATGGACGTTTCCGTGCATTTGCAAGTGCCTGCCTACGATATATTGGAATATGAGCGGCTCCCCCAACTTTTGCCTCACTCTAGAGTAGTATGTTGTCTTATTTTGTGAAAAAAAATCTACAAAAGCTATAAATAAAGGCATGTAGACGCTCTGCCCATTTTTGACATATAACACGCCTCCATTTGAAATTTTTTCAAATTTTTCTGACACAGAAAACATCTTTTTGAGTCACATATTGACCCGCGTTTTGTAGCTGTATAATTTCTCGTATAATATACGACAAATTCTACAGTCAACAATGGGGTAATGTGACTCAGAAAAGCTGGGTGTTTTTCTGACTCAGAAAAGCTGGGTGTTTTTCTGAGTCAGAAAAAAATCATGGGAATTTTCGACTAAAATTCTTTAAAAAAGACAAGAGTCAGAAATGAAAAAAATTAAGTATACCGTATTTCCTCTAATATAACCACCCGCTCTAATAAACCCACCCCCTCAACTTCCAGTGTCTGTATCTCGGAACAGAGTAAATATTCTGCAAAGCTGTTTTTTGTTTTTCTTAGTTCCCACGAGCTCTACCGATTCCGCTTTTTGGATTTTGGTTGAAGCCACAAAAATCTCAAAATGACTCTAATAAACCCACCCCTCAGCAGGGGTTTGAAAAATATACCCACCGGTGGTTATATTAGAGGAAATACGGTATGCGTGTTATATGTAGGGTTGGTATAAGACCGGTCCGATTCTTTTTCGGGAATATTCCTGGTCTTAATCTTTTTTTTCGGTCCGATTTGGTCCAAATCTTTTATCTCCAAATAACCAAATTTATTTTTTAATTATAAAAAATCGATCAAAATCAAAGAGATTCGGACCGGGAATAAACCGGGAATGTTCCCATGACCGAACTTTAGTTATATGTCAAACATGGGCAAACACCTAATTTTGCCGTGGTCTGTTGTGGATTTTTTCAAAAAGTTTTTTCGTGAAAGTATAAAAAATGATGCTAATTCTTTAAAAAAAGACAAAAGTCAGAAATGAAAAAAATTAAATATATGCGTGTTATAATATATGCGTGTTATATGCTTGAAACAAACGTTTGAGTCCTAACGGTCAGTGGTCTACCCTAAGCCTAAGACTCCTAAGTTTGAAAAAAATTCGAAAAATTGAAAAGAGTTAAAATGAATCAACGTTATTTTAAGATAATACATTTTTACTGAGTCTTTTTAGCACTTGCTTTCTTATATGACCTCAGATGTGGTGTAGAAAGATTGTCAGACCTAAATATTCTGAAAAACTCAATGCTCAACTCTCAGGACTCTTTTTCGCTTGATCTCAACTGCTCTCAAACTGCTCAATTTAACCTACAAAAATCTACCACAGATCTCTGCTATGACCACCAACAAAGATGTAAGCTTTTATTTTTTCTATTTTTCACAAAAAATGCATTTTAGTAGCTTTTATTCGCCGCTCATTCTTTTCACTAATATTCCCTGACTCAAGTTCTTTCCAAGAGCGATTCTACGAGGCCCTTCTAGCTGGCTGTGTACCTGTGATTGTGTCCATGGACAGCAATGACCAATCCCTTCTGCCTTTTCAGGACCTAATTGACTGGAGATTAGCTGTTGTGAGAATACCACCTGCAAGATTAGCTTCTGAACTGCACTTCATATTACGCTCAATAAAGTTGGCTGATTTGGTAGAGATGAGGCGGAAGGGCAGATTCTTTTTAGAAAACTACTTGCTCAACACCAAAGGTTTTTAAAAACCTGTTTTTTAAACATTAAAATGACATATCTATAGTGCTTTCCCAGTCAATACTCTCCACTTTACGCTTTCGACTACAAATTCCTGACAAAGGACAATTCGGAGTGGTCGGCCAGGAATTTCCGGCTAAGAATTATTCTTTCAATCCATTGGTAGGAGTAACTAGACCACCATTTGATGATGAGGTACTATTTGAATCTTTTAAATAATATTTTTCGTTGCATTTTAGTATTTGGGTCCAGTGGAAGCACCTTTTGCCTCAGTAGATTATGCTCACAATATGACTGCCTTTGGATTGGTTGTTTATATCTTAAAATATATTTTGAAGAATCTATTTTCAGTATGCTTATAAACAATGGAATGAGCTGCCTTTTCATGTGACCAACACTCCCGCATTTATGGCTGAAGATAGCCCACTACCATCTGAGGCAGAGTTTAGTGAAGAGACTAGTCTTGGCATGCGACCTATAGCTCCAGGGTCAGGCCAGGAATTCGCATTAGCGCTAGGTGGGAACAGGCCGAGAGAACAATTTACAAGTAAGCTATTGTATCCATACCTGGACGGGCTCCAGCGTCAGGCAAAATTTTACCAATTTCGGGGTTTTGGAATGCCCGGTGGCCTGGTGAGCTGATTTTTCCGAACGGGAAGGTATGATTGTATCAAATTTTCACTTTTATGAACACCCGCTTGCAACTCTTGAGAGACTTGACTGTATAAAAAATAATAATACTTATCATGAATGTTTTAGTTGTAATTACGACATACAACAGGGACGCTGTGCTTGCCGCCTCCTTAGAACGCCTTCACAAACTTCCTTACTTAAACAAAGTGCTAGTGGTTTGGAACAACATTGACAGAGCTCCATCAGGAATCTGGCCAAGACTGCATGTTCCTGTTGTCTTTATCAACACCTCGAAAAATTCACTCAACAATCGTTTTATTCCATATGAACAAATAGAGACTGAGGGAGTGCTCTCGCTGGACGATGACATTGATCTGCGTCAACACGAGATCATTTTTGCCTTTAGGTAGGTAAATCACAATGAAAATCAGTAATACTTGTAATTAGGGTTGTCGAGGCCTCGATTTCGAGTTTTGGACACGAAAACTGAAAATTTTCGAGTTTCGAGTCCTTTTTTCGAGTCTCGAGGCCTCGAGAAACATTTCGAGTCCTTCTTTCGAGTTTCGAGGCCTCGATTTCGAGTCTTAGACTCGAAAACTCGAAAATTTTCGAGTTTCGGTTTGAGTCGAGGCCTCGAAAATTTTTGAGTCGGTTTGAGTCCTCGAGTCGATGCTTCGAAAATATCGAGGCCTCGACAACCCTACTTGTAATGTTTTTTTTAGAACTTGGAGAGAACAGCGCCAGCGTATTGTAGGATTCCCAGCCAGATATCACGCTCGCTATGGCGAATCTATGCATTACAACAGCAATCATACCTGCCAGTTTAGTATGATTTTGACGGGAGCTGCTTTTTGCACAAGGTTGGTCTATTTACAGATTTTTGGCTTGCTAAAACGATCCCGAATAAAAATACTCACGATATAAAGACCGGTATACATCAAACTCGATACAAAAACTAACTCGATACACCGACTCGATACATTTTTTTATCTTTACCTCAAGGACCGTTATTTTTAGGGCATAGGACAGTTCGCATCGGTTTTTCAGTAGACAGTTCGTACCGGTTTTTTAAGATTATTTTTTCCATATTATTGTCTTGAATATTATTCTTGTTAATTCGAAGACTCATCTATAAACCAACTTAATGCTCCAATAAAACCAGGGGGTCATCCATTCGTTTCAAATACCTTTTTTGGTGGGTTTTCAGGTTCCAAAACTTGTTTTCTGTACTAATTTGATCATTCTAAGGATGGTAAGACAGTAGTCAAATTCTGTTTTCCATGGTATTTTTCAAGTTTTTTTTCTTAATGCCGCTCATATGACATCCTGCTACTTACGGAACATTTTGAAATGTCGTGATTAGCGCACAAAAATGACTATGGAAGCCAAAAAAAATGCACCAAATGGACACCCAAATTCACCAAGTGGTCGTCCACTCTATTAAGTTTATTCGTGGATTAATATAGTGGACTAATATAGATCATTCTCTAGACGTGATTACCTATTCAGTATTTAGGTGGTTATCCATCTAGACCACCTTGGTTTATGGTTTGAAGTCATATGGTATAATCATAGAGTAGTTGACGAAATTTTTATTTTTCGGCTTCCCTAACCCTCTCGTGTACTAATCACGGTATTCTAAAAACGGTTTCCAAGTAGTAGGTAGTGATATGAGCGGAATGGCCGAAGTAATTTAGGTAAAAATAAAAAAGTGTATCGAGTTGGTGTATCGAGTTGTCAATGTATCGAGTCGGAGTATGGAGTTAGTTTTTGTATCGAGTTGGTTGGCAGCCATAAAGACCTTTATCCTGTTTCACTACAACTTTAGCTCGTAGGAGTTGAAAAAACGCAAAAACCAGCTTTGCGAAAAAATTCCTTCAGTGTGAGATATAGGTATTGAAGTATGGGTGTCGCGTTGTTAGAGAGTATCGGATATTAGAGCATTTACGGTAAACGTGGTTAGACTCATGGTTGTCAAAAGCGTCAAAATCGGTAACAATTGGTCCAAAGTTTCATTAAAATTTTTGACTCTTTTTAACGCTTTTAGTCAATAAACATTAACGCTTTCAACGCTTATTGACTAGAAGCGTCAAAAATTTGGACCAATACTTACCGATTTTGACGGTTTTGACAACCATGGTTTGGCTGTACACAAATTGTGTAACACAATATCAACCAACTTAATTTTCAGTCATATTTGTACGCTTACACTTACTCAATGCCAAGTATCATTCGAGAAAAAGTGAATGAGTGGATGAATTGCGAAGATATAGCTATGAACTTCTTGGTTTCTCATCTAACCAGACAACCTCCTGTCAAAACTACCAGCAAATGGACTCTTAGGTACATTCAGTATAATATATAGCAAACATTTTTATTTGTTCAGGTGTCCCACATGTACAGAAATGCTTTCGCAAGATGCTGGTCATTTTAATGAAAGGCATGAATGTATCCGTTTTTTTACTCAGGTCTACGGCTATAATCCATTAATGTTCACCCAGTTTCGAGCAGATAGTGTCCTCTTCAAAACAAGACTGCCCGTCCATCATCAGAAGTGCTTTCGATATGTTTAGTTTGGGTTTCGGTGCTAATTTAAGTTGCCTCTGGCTATATGCAGTAAGACAGTAGACTGATGCAAAGTATGATTGTTAGGTTGTTCAGAAAGTTTGTGCGGGTTTCAAATAAAAAAAAACAGTTTTTTCTACATAAAAAAGTTGTCCTTGACTTTTCAAATGTATGTACTTGAAAAATTAGACATGCGCGCACATACGTAGCAATAATCAAATATCCTCGAATTTTATCCTTAGCCTGGTCGGAGGTTGGATAACAAGTAAAGCTACATTTTACATACACATTTTGAAGGGTTGAATTTTACTTTCTATTCATCATTAGCCTGAAAAAGTCACATTGCACAAACAAAATAGGCGATTAGCATGGTTTGACCACTTATAACTTTTTTCTTCAAAACATTAGTAACGGTCAAAAAATATCTATCTATTACAACACACATTTCACTTTTTTTACTTTAGTAAAAAGTACCCAAATTTATGTCCCAGACCCGGAAAATGTGCGCAAACTTTTCATTAGTCACAACTTCCGTACGCTGGCCTACCCCCAAGCCTAAGGGCTAAGCCTAAACTTGTTGTTTGCAAGGGTAGTTACAGCAATTTTTAAAGTCGGATGCTTGGGGGGAGGGTATTCTATAGTAGCGCCCAAAATTGAAAACAAACCATTTTTATCAACTTAAAATCGTATAGGGGATCGTATTTGTTAGGACCGAAATTGCGATTTTCCCTACCGAAATCTCAAAACCCGGAGTGGGTACCTTTCAAGTAGGTGGGCACCACCGACATAGTTTAAAAAATCAAAAGTTAGTCTAAATAAAAAAGACACCAATTTTCCTAACCCAGAAATCTATTTTCTATTTTTTTTATTTTTAAATCTATTTTTATTTTCAGGGCATCCAGGTAGATATCCACCTGACTAGGTGGTCCCAAACCTGGATTTGGGTGGCTAAATTCGGAATTTTGACTTCCGACCACGATAAACCACATGGAAGTCTAACCTAACTATTACGCTTAAAAATTTACAAAAACTAAATTTTGTTATCTTCATTCTATTCAACCCGAACTTTATTCTGCATAACAGCACACAAAACAACACGCGTTACATCACAACACAGTAAATTAAACTTCTCAAAATAACATCGACAATTTAGCCTCTTCTGTTTTGCGTCAGTCCTCTTGTAGGTGAAGGTGGCGGAATTCTTCTTATACCAATCGCTCTTCTTCTTATTTTCACACACGACGGCGATTATGGATCGATTCGTAGCCTGCAATAAGACTGATGTAATACGAGTAAGAATAGCAAAACTGGTTATACCACTGGATTTTCCTTAGCCAATCGCATGGCTGCATCGATCATCACGCTCACTGCCATCCGAATAGGCTCTCCATCATGGTTATGACTGGCGATTGTTTCCCTGTTGTAGATTTGCTGTTGGCTTTCTGCAGTGATCCTTGTCCACACACGCTTGGCACATCCCGTTTTCGCGCACCTGTAGGTCACGTCTGTGTGGAGAATTTGGCCGGCATCGTTGAAGAAATCAAGGAGTTCACGCTGGTAGAGACGCTGGTAGTAGAACTTGTATCCTAACAATTCATCACGATGCAAAAAAAAGACGAAATATGTACCATCGTAAACGAGAACAGCTTGCTTCCTTTCACTTGTGATGAACTTTAAATCAGCCTGTTGATTGACCTTGGTGAGAATCCTTTCATTTCCATTGGCTTGTCTTCCAATAGCTAGGCTTTCCTCCTCTTCGTCGCTTGATTCTCCGAAAACATCGATTTCTACTTATTCTTCAACCTCCATCGCGAATAATCTAAATAAATAATATTTTAGATATCAACATTGCACCCATCACCGACAAACACAGACAAATTTTCATCGAAATAAACAATAAATTAATTATAAAATATAATTTTGCTCGGGAGTACGAAAAACCAATTTCAAACAATCAAATTATTTCCCGCCCAATTGTCAAAAAGATGAGTTTTATTTGGGATGAGTTGTCCTAAAAACGAATCGTGTTAAGACCAGTTATTATCTATTTGAATTGTTTTTGGACCAATTTTGTATGATCTCAATTGTTTTTGTGCCAGTTGTCCGAATCTGAGTTGTCCTATACAGTAGCGGAAAAAAGTGATGACTCAAGCATAAGTTTTGCGTATTTTGCTTCATATCTCCCGACTACATGCATTCTTTGATTTAACATATATAAGCAAGAATGATCGCCGGAGTCTCAGCTACATTTTGAGTACAAATACATATATGTATGATAAGGAATCAGAAACTTTTTAATTGTTTTTCAAAATGCACTCAAATTTTGAGGCGGAAAAAAGTGATGACTCAAATCCTTTTCTATTGATGTTTCATCGTCATTTTATGTCTATGGCCAATTTTAAATGTTTATTTGTAAGCCCTGTTTCTCAGCTACAATTTGGAATGTCAAACTTAATTTTATAATTATTCTAGGAAAAATTATGACCATCAAGATAAAAGCGTCAATTTCTAGTCAAAATAAAGGAAAATCCAACGAAAATGACTGTTTAGACACATAAATAATAGCTTTTCTCAAAAAATTTTGATGAAAAGATAACATTCAATGCACCATTCGAAAGATCTTTGATTTCTCTACACAATGACATGTTGACTGCTTTTTTAGAAAAATACAGCGCTGAGAAACGGACGGTTGAATTTCGACAAGACAAAAAACCACTGTTTTTGCCTTATTTTTAGCCTTTTTTGTCTTGTCGAAATTCAACCGTCCGTTTCTCAGCGCTGTATTTTTCTAAAAAAGCAGTCAACATGTCATTGTGTAGAGAAATCAAAGATCTTTCGAATGGTGCATTGAATGTTATCTTTTCATCGAAATTTTTTTGAGAAAAGCTATGATTTATGTGTCTAAACAGTCATTTTCGTTGGATTTTCCTTTATTTTGACTAGAAATCGACGCTTTTATCTTGATGGTCATAATTTTCCTAGAATAATTATAAAATTAAGTTTGACATTTCAAATTGTAGCTGAGAAACAGGGCTTACAAATAAACATTTAAAATGGCCATAGACATAAAATGACGATGAAACATCAATAGAAAAGGATTTGAGTCATCACTTTTTTCCGCCTCAAAATTTGAGTGCATTTTGAAAAACAATTAAAAAGTTTCTGATTCCTTATCATACATATACATATTTGTACTCAAAATGTAGCTGAGATTCCGGCGATCATTCTTGCTTATATATGTTAAATCAAAGAATGCATGTAGTCGGGAGATATGAAGCAAAATACGCAAAACTTATGCTTGAGTCATCACTTTTTTCCGCTACTGTATATGAATTTATTTTGAGATCAGTTGTCCGAAAGCTGAGTTGTCCGTGTTCTCAGTTTCCGGGATCTGAGTCCGATGCCACCCTCAAATGGCTTGTGCGCGCTGAAATACTGCTCGAAAAAAATTCTGTCTGGTTTATAAAATAGCTTACCATTTTCAGGATGCTCGAATTAGAGCAGAAAAATTGTTTCGGAACCCGAAAACGTAAAAAAATTTGATCCAAGTGGACTACCACTTGGTTTGGTCACTCTGGATAAAGTTCTGAGCGATTCTAAGGGTGATGTAAAGATTGCTGGTTCGAATACACTCGGGCGCATATCTTATTTCATATACCAAGTAAAAGACAGCTTTTTCAAAAAGCGCAATTCGGAGCCTTGAATAACACCCTAACCCACCTTAACCTCCTAAAATCACCCCGAACAACCACAAACTTCTCAAAACAGTCCAAATCCCCCAAGCCACATTTAACAACCCCTAATTATAATTTCGGAACAATTTGAAGTTATCTTGGGTGCTTAAAGTGGTTTAAGAGTGGTTTTGAGTGGCTTAGGGTGTTTTGGGTAATTTTGGGTGATTTTGACCGGTTTAAGGTAATTTGGGTGGTTTCGAATTTTTGGATCATATCAGGTTCAGTGGTGGATTCTATACTATACTATACTCTACACTCTATATATTGATCTTGGAAGTAAAAACAGATTTAAGTCCAGGAATTTTTTTATGAGCTGATTCAGATTTACAAAATACTTTATATAGCTAAACCAGCATCCAATACTTGACCCATTACCAATGAAATTACCAGTCATTTGGTAGCTGATCTCACTGGCTACAAAACGGATAGTAATTTGCCCGAGAATGTAATTCAGAAGTAGGTCAAAATACAATGCCACAAACACGATTTTGAATCAAAGGGGTAGTCTTATATAAGAGGAATTATGGTAAAACTTTTATAAAGGTATCCAAGCACCCTCTTGATTGTGCTCACCTTCATCCTGGAAGTAAAAACAGATTAAAGTCAAGAAATTTTTTAGTTGATTCAGATTTACTCAATTCTTTATGTAGCTAAACTGACCTCCAATAGTTGACCCTGATTCTCATGAAGCAGTGCCCTGGCAAATGTCTCGTGCTCCTCTTGAACTCTTCTAAAGAAATAGAGAATTGTAAAATTAGATACCCGGTTAACAAATGTTCTCGAAATGAGAAAATGGTTACCAAAAACCCCCACCTGGAAACCACTTTCTCAGTACCAGTTTGTCTATCCAGTACTGGTGCCGACGGTCCATCATTCCACTTCTCCTTCGGCTTGGCAATGAAGAAGGTTCGGCCATCTAGCAGTAGGTATATTCTGACATACTTCTTCATTTTGGTTGATTTGATAAAAAAAAATTCGAAATTGCTGAAACCCAAACACATGGCGACTTCATGAGAGTAGTAGCTGGTTTATTCTACTTGAAGATATGAATGCACTTTGCAACCACGCCTAGTTCTGACACTTGGGCCAGGCATTGAAACACAAATGCCTCTGATACGCCTTTTTAGCGGTAAAGGGACGTTTCACCCTTTCTGACAAATCTTAAAATAGGGTGAGCCGCTAATTATGCTTTCGTCCCCCCCCCCTGTATCTTAGCAAAAACGCATAATTTTGCAGCATTATCTCGGAATTTCGCAGTAAATTTTCACAATTCTTTCGAAAAGGAAATCCAAAATTACAGAAAATTACTTTAAAGCCAAAAAATCTACAGGGTCAGCTGACCGCCTGCAGGAACCGAACCTGCGACGTGCCTTTCACCACCTTAAGCTCTACCAGTTGAGCTATGGCAGCCAGCAAGTGTTGAAGACCAGTTTCTAAATATATATTTTTTCCCTTCAAAAATTAAGAGTGGGTACTTTGATAGTAGTGATGGTATTGATAGTCAATGGGCTCTAGGTGAATTCATCCAAAGGTGAATTCATCCAAAGGTGAATTCATCCAAAGGTGAATTCATCCAATTTTCTATACTACACATAGGAAGAGGGTGGACGGTGCACTTGGGCTTCGTGTTTTCAGGGAACTGCTAATGGTCCTGGTCTATGCTCTATTGTTTTGTGCCTTTAATTTCAAAAAATTGCGAAAAAAAATCAAAAGGGGGACGAAGGCAGAAATAGAACTTCACCCTTTCTTGAGATATGTCAAAAAGGGGTGAAACGTCTACGCACTTTTTCAGCAGCACCGAAACAGCGGAGAAAAAGGAGGGGGAACTCCTAGCCACGTGGTAATAAGCAACGGATAATATCCGCGGATAGAAATATCTGCGGATATTGTGCGTAGTATTAATCACGGATGAAGATATCCGCAGATACATAAAAAATATAAAAAATTTTTTGAAATTACAAAAAATTTCAATTCGAACTTTTCTAGAGAAAAGTTTAATTTTCGACATCGGATTCGAGTCAGCATGGTCGATTTGCTTATGAAATTTCTCTCAAACATACGAATGTGCTGTCAAATTTTGAGAACTCTAATTTTGCGGGAATTTAAATTTTTCAGTCTGAACCAACCAAACCAAGTGTCGTCCACTTGGAGCAATTGTTTTTTTACGTTTTTCATTTTCCGAAACCTGTTTTTTGGACTAATTCGTGTATTTTAAAGATGGTTTGACAGTGGTAAAATGCCGCTTTCTTGGTACTACCACCTCCATACACCTGGATACCCCACGGGATACGAAATCACTCCAAAACTGTGATTCCTGTAGGTTTTGAAATCTTTTCTACATTTCAACCTCAGTTCTACTATATAATCCATGTACCAACTAAGCCGAGTGGTCGTCCACTTATCAAAAAAAAATTACGTTTTCGGGTTCCAAAACCTGTTTTCTGGACTAACCCCGACATGCTGAAGATGGTTTGATAATAGAAAAATGCCGTTTTGTCGGGTATTTTTTGAGTATTGGGCAATGATTGGTTTTACCAAAACTTGACTTCACCGAAACTCAAAAAATACCACACGAAACGGCATTTTACCACTGTCAAACCATCTTTAAAATACACGAATTAGTCCAGAAAACAGGTTTCGGAAAATGAAAAACGTAAAAAAACAATTGCTCCAAGTGGACGACCACTTGGTTTGGTTGGTTCAGACTGAAAAATTTAAATTCCCGCGAAATTAGAATTGTCGGCGAATATACCTGTCGGCGAATTTACCTGTCGGCGAATTTACGTGTCGGCGAATTTACTTGTTGACGAATTTACCTGTCGGCGAATTCGTGTCGGCGAATTTACCGTTTCGCATCTATTACAACATGATTTACGTCATTTTACCTAATATTGCTCGAACAAAAGCAGATATGGAGGGTCTAGATAAAAAAAATAAGTCCGAATGTTAATTCACGCCTCTATCGCGATATCGGACTGCTATGTCGATTCAAGCCTCAACCTGAGTGACATGTGAATTCACGCCTCCATCTGATTTACATGTCATTTACATGTAAATTTTACGCCTAAATCAGATGGGTGCGTGAATTTACATGTGAATCAGATTGACGCCTAAATTCAAATGTGAATAAGACTGAGGCGTGAATTTACATGTCACTCAGGTTGAGGCGTGAATTCACACGTGAGTCAGGTCGAGGCGTGAATTGACATGAGTGATCCACAGGTTTTATCCGAGGATAAAGTCCGTGGATATTATTTGAGTAGAGGATAAATCCGCGATTTTATCCCGATCCTTAGATTTTATCCGCTGATAATTGCTACCGGTCCAGAACATAAAAATAATGCTTTTGTCGAGCTCTTAAGGTAATTTTGAGTTGATATAGGGTTTTGTGGGTACATTTTAAAAAAAATTGATTTTTGTGGACGGAGGAGGGTATATGCAAGTAGGGTCAACTTTGAGTTTGTTAGATAATTCAAAATTTAAAAATTCTTTCGAAAATAAAAAAGATTTTCAAACGTGTTTTTTTATATTTTGTTATCAACACTGATAACACTGTTCACATATTACTTAATAAAATTATTATGATAGTTTTATTTCGACCATAAATTTTAATAAAATTCCTATTTTGTTTTCTACCAAATTATTTTAAACCTGCACGTCACGTCTCAGCCGTCAATGTTATACTACATTAAAAAACCAAAGCTGATGTTAAAAACGATTTCATCAGCTGGTGGACTGCTTACTTTTAATTTTTTAATAAAATTTGTTTGTATTATTTTAAAAGCCAAGATTGGAAGTAAATTTGTGGGTTCTCATCGCAAAACACTTGAAAACTATTTTTTTTCTCACCACAAAAAAATATTCCCGTAAAATACTGGGTGACAGAGGGTGACAGGCACACCAGAAGTGTCTGGCACCCTCTGCCACCCAGTATTTTACAGAAATATTTTTTTGCGGTGAGAAAAAAGTGATTTTCAAGTGTTTTGCGGTGAGAAAAGAAATGCCATCCATTGAGTAAACCATAATTTATTAATTTTTAAAGACAAATACTAAAAAATACGTGGGAGACTTAGATCACACATACAAAATTGGCACAAAAAAAATTTGATTATCAAATCAATGGTTTTACATTCAACTAAAATTTGATGCTAAATATAGAGTGAACTTTCATGCAAAAAACGCCAGATTAGTGTTATACAGCATCAAATTACTCTGAAATTCTCCTCACAAGGGAAAAAATTTATCTCTACCAAAATGCAGTCTGAGTACTAAATTAAATTTTTGTAAAAAGCATTAGTCACTTTTTATGCAGTTGAAGCAGTAGCAGGAGCATCTTTCTTGCAAGAAGCTTTTATGTTGTCTATGTGTTCTGCAGCTTTGGCTAGAATTGCCTTAGCCTCAGCTATTCTCATGCGCAGCTGTTGTAGCGCAGCAGTCTTTGCTTCTGTGGTTACAGCACTTTCCAGCACACCTTTGCTTGTGTGACCTTCTCTTTGGCCACTCTAGCTTGTTCAACTGTACCTGCCGCATTGGCACTACCTTCTTTCAAGCAGTCAACTTTGTCCTGAAGTGCAGCTATTTGGCCGAGACGATCAGCACGAGACAAATGCTCGTTCTCATCAATATTGGCTTCTAAAAACTTGTTTGGTATGCTTATAAATAACTTCTTAAATTTTATTCAAGTTTCGATATAACTCACTCACATCAAGTTAATTTCTCGCCAAGGTCCGACGATTTTTCAGCTCGGTTTTTTGAAGTTTTTTGTAGAAAATGAATCGTCCGCCCAGTCTAATAAATTCCAAATATTTCGATTTCACCGATCGTTTTTTAAATATCAACAATTTTGAAGTAAAGACCCGCGGCTCACCATATTAAAAAGGGGTTACCGTATATTCTCTAATAATTCCCCACCCGCGGACCTCATACCTCGGTCTAGAGCAAACATTTTACAGATCTGTTTCTTGCGTTTTCTTAATTAGCACGAGCTCTCCTCATTCCTCTTTCCAGATCTTGGTTGACTGCCCAAAAATATCAAAATCGACCTCAAATTTTTCCGATTTTTAACGGTTGAAAAATAATCCCCCATGGGGATTAATAGAGAATATACGGTACATTATATCGAAACTTTATTGTATTCAAACATACCTTTTTCACCATGACTGCTTTCAAAGGTGCAAAGTATTATGCACACACAAAGCAAGTAAACAAATTGGAAATTCATTTTTCGAAATATAAATAAAATATAGACCGAATGCTAAAATTAAAAATTTATAGAAACAAAAGAAAATAAGAGGGTAATATAGTTAAGTTAGCAGTTAGCTATCCTGATTAAGAAGCTTCTAATAAATTACCAGCACAAATAACAGAACAGGTGTTACCTAAACTAACCTGAAAGAACAAATTTTCAATTTATTAAAGCATTGCATTTCCACTTTTTAAATAATTAACACCAGCCTGCAGCAAAAGTAAGTATTGAACGGTCAATGTCAAATACAGCAATCATAAGGCTCTCTACATATTCGTTAACTGCAAATTCTTCAACCACAAATTTATCAACCGCTAAATTCGTCAACCGGGAAGTTAGTAAGCTGGTAGGTTTTCTCAGCGACAAATTCGTCTAATAACAAGTTCTCCATCAAATGTGTTCTTATTATTGTCATTCTTTTTCCAGGGGTAGTAGTACTTGGGCCGAGCGAGGTCATGATTTTTTAACTTCTGACGCCAATAATGACTCAATGTTATAAGACGATATTGCTGTAACTAGGATCAAAATAAACGTCAAGTTCTAACAGTTCTTTTACTTTTAACCATTCAGCTATTACCCACTCTCCAGGTACCCTTGCATATTCTTCAGGCATCCCTACCCAAGATCTCGCACCCTTTCACCTATGGTGAACTTATTATACAGAGAAGCTAATCACTTCGGTAGAGTCAAATATTTATTTCTCTAAACAACACATAGCGACACAATATACGGAACAAGTGTATCTGAAGATGATTCCCTAATTCAAAGTTTCTTTTGCGGCGATGGACTAGAAGATTTCTTTTCATTGCTTTCAGCCACTACTTCAATTGGACACAGAGGGCGCATAGCAAGCGCTATGAAGTGAGTCATCGACTGCCAATACCAATACTGCAGGAAGACTAGCATCCCGGTCATAGCACCCATGTCTGGACAATGATTACGCTGCAACGAGATAGTCACATTGCATCCACCAGCTTGCAGAATTCCCTGTGCAATAATAGCTCCAAACTAAAAATACATGCTAAAGCAAATCCTGAAAAAAACAAATCATATCACCTTCTCGACAGAATCACCCGCTTTGTCGACCGTAATCTTCATCAGAGTCTTGCGAAAACTTTCCACTTCATCTTGCTTAATGAGAACAAAGGAAGTTGCAAGCAAAGCTCCCTGACGCACATAATTGTCTTTAGAAGAGAGCAGAGGATGCAGCAAAGCTATGGCCTTCTGCAAGAAACAAATACACACGTTCAACAGAGAGCAAAATGAAAACCTTATTTCCAGTTCCCGCACAGGCTAGCCCCACAGCGACAGCAGTACCGTATCTTACATTTCCATTGTAGTGACTGATTAGCATCTTTGCGTATTCCAAGCACTGCTCCGGGTCGCTTAAAAATTGTCAGTTGTTTAATCCCGGACTAATGATTCACCAACCTGCTTAGAACAAATCCGATTGAAATGGCTGCAAATCTTTTGACATCCTGATTAGGGTCTGCCGCAATTCTATCCACAGACGCTTGACAACATCCGATTTTCCACTAGCAGCATAAGCCATAGCCATAGTCCAGACACCAGCTTGACGCAGCACCACTTCTGACTTGAATCCATCAGCTCTTTGATCCACGGTTCTGCCATCTCTCGCTTACCAAATGCCAACATAGCGATTCCTGTTCGAAGACCTCGGTGGATTTTGTCGTGCTCACTGCCCTGCATGAACTGAAAAAACACACTAATGGAATATTAAAGCCAATTTAAAAAAGTACCTGCTTCATCTCTGGTAACAGCTCTGATTCAGTGAACAGCATGACATTCCCATTGCGGTGCAGCCGATTCTCCAGTGACCGCTTCATCTTCGAAAAGAGTGCTTCGAAGCTTAGCATAGACGAGCTCATCTGAGTGCACATGCAGCACAGCCAATCCCAAAGAAGCACCATGACGAATAGCGACAGACGCATGAGGCTCAAGCTGTTCCACAAGTACACTTTTGCATCTTGATTACCCAAGTGATGTCATGAATGAGCCCTAAAATTACGTACTTCCTCTAATATAGCCCATGCTCTAATAGAAGCCCACCCCCTAATTTTTACTAAGGTTAGGAGTTAGGTCATTTTTGATTGACAATTTCAAGATTTTTGAGAGGTTGAAAAATAGAAGCCCATGGGCTTCTATTAGAGGAAATACGGTAATGAGAATACAGACAACTTGAGATATAGAGGCTTACCGTAGCATAGAGAGCACCTCCTTCCTTGTACTTGAATGAATCCCCTTCACCGATTTTCGCAGATACGGCTCTAGCACCTTTTTCGCGTTCGATTCATTGCCCTATAACAAAATACGTCGAGTCTCGATTTAACGTACCCCTGGGGACCGGCCCTAGGGTACGTTAAATCGAGGGGTACGTTATATCGGGGGTAAATTTGACGGAGTTTATTAATTGGAGGGACCGACCCAGGGGTAACGTTAAATCGAAGGGTACGTTAAATCGAAGGGTACGTTAAAATTGAGGGTACGTTAAATCGAAGGGTACTTAAATTGGGGGTACGTTAATCGAAGGGTAAGTTAATTGGGGGTACGTTAAATCGAGACTCGACTGTATAATTTCAATGATATTTTCCGCGAATCCTACACTACCTTGTGAATCAGACGCAGTGAAGCAACAGCGTTAAACTTATTCCAGTGAGTAGCCGACAATATCCATTAGGATTGCTTTCTGAAAAATTCACAATGATCATGATGCGCCACTGCAATGATGACTCACTAGAAAGGCATCCTGAAGTAGTTCTAGCTGCATAATCCCAATGGGCGATGACGGCAGCATGGTGAGCAGGCAAGATGCGAACTGACTTTTTGATTTTCTCGATGATGCGAAGTCTGTCTTGTTCGCTTTATCAATATGACTGTGTTGACGAGAAGTCTCATTGCCTTTGAGAATAGATCGCAATCGTTCAGTTGATTCCTAAACATAGAAATGCATAGATGATAAATAAAAATTGCATTACAGTCCCAGAAGTTGTGTTCAAACTAAGCGATCTGTCCTTCACCTTGGAGAGAAACTGCTGAGAAGCGTAGTCATTCAGCTCAAAAGCTACTTGAAAGCGAGTAGTTTCTAA